>WMED01008493.1:0-16885 GCA_019650415.1 Pipa parva | reverse complement strand
GCAGAAAAAATCAAAAGCAACTCGATCAACAGTTTCCCAGCTATGCTGAAATTTGCATTTGATCAGTTTGTAGAGTTATCAAAATTGCTGGATGTTGGTGGAATATTATTGGCTTCCAGCTCTGAAAGCGAACAGGGATTCAGTCTAATGAACAATTTGAAAACCAAATTAAGAAATCGCTTACAGTTAGACCATTTGGAAATGCTTATGTGTGTAAAGATCCACCTCCAAGATGGAGGCTCCGTTGATTTGGATAAAATTTACTCAGACTGGGTTGAGTTGAAAGATCGCAGAGAAAAGTTGTGAGAACCAGACCGGTGCAGACTAGTAGGTGTACAATTCATTTTCTTGTATTCATGCTACTTAAAATAGCATTAAATATTTCATTAAATGTTAAATAACGTTTAAAATATTCTGGCATTTGTTATTGGTGATTTCTTCTTAAAATTTGCCACGATTTAAGTTCGTATATAACTTGTAGGTTATTGATATGTATTGCACAGTTATTTACTTAGGCTTATAATTTTGCACATATGAAATTTCTTGCGCACACAGCCTTTACACAATTAGAGGGAACATTGGTCAGGAGTATCACAATTATATTTGCAAAAATAATGCAATGAGAGCAAATATAGTCCACTGAGTCTTGCAGAAGCTGAAGCATAATGTATGTAGGAAATCTCCATGGATTCTGAGGGTTGACCAAAGAATAACAATGAGTGAATTCACAGCGCTTGATCTAGGACTTCATAGGAGCGAGTGCACAGCTTTTATAGTATTTAATTTTCTTCTACTTAAAAGGAACTCAAGTCATAAAGGAACCTAAGTGTGCAACATACAGAATGAGCTAGAAGCTGAGATTTGACCCTGTATAGAATAGCTGGCTAAGCTTAGAGAAGGCAATGACCTTGTATAAGATGTAGAGAGGACATTAGAAGGTAAAACAAGCAGAACCAGTGATTCCTGCAAACACTGAGGACTATTGAATTTTCACACTTACTGTAACAAAAGATTTGCCTCGCTGAGACTGGAATCCCTTTAATGCGCTCGCTGATGTCCGCGTGCAGGACATCAGCAAGCGCATAACACCATTTGCGAAGTGAGCCGAAGGATTCGGAGCTCACTTCACTGAATGGTGAATTCCCCCCCATAGGCCTCTCAGCACTTCTGGGTTTCTAGCCAATCTGGAGCCGCTGATGTCACGTATGGTGCTGGTTTCTAGCCAATCTGGAGCTGCTGACGTCACGTATGGTGCTGGTTTCTAGCCAATCTGGAGCTGCTGACGTCACGTATGGTGCTGGTTTCTAGCCAATCTGGAGCCGCTGATGTCAAGTATGATGTCAGCGGCTGGCGAATTCAAAAGGTGCTGAACTGAGCCACACTTAATACGGCTCTCTCGGCCAAAAAGGTTGCCGACTCCTGCCACAGAGCAATGTTCTCCAGATGTCCTTAAAGTGAATTTACATAAGAATTATAAAAAATGTATGAAAGTGCTTCAATGTGCAAACATAATGAGAAAAGCATCAGTAACCCTGCTTTAACCATCCAAAAAATGTGGCAAAGCCATATAATCTTATTCATGCCTATGTCCCTGGCCAAATTTGAACTTAGATACATTCTGAATACTCTTACTGATGAAGAGTTTATGGATGTGAAATATCCATTTGGCGTAGGTTGTCAAACTGTGAGAGAATCACTGCATCATAGAAAATAACATCCTTTGTTGAATAAATAAAGTTAGCCAACTGCCTATGTCTGGTGAAGTCAAATGGCTACATAATAACTCACATTTTAGTGAATCAACCCCATAATTGTTTTTTTTTTACTAATTTTATTTTACTGGAGCAGAGGGGTCTGATTTAGCTTTCCTCTCAAGCCCTTCCTCTCAGTATAATAAACTCTTCATTTATTATGTATGATTTCAAAGGCACCACAGAGATCATAAAGGTTATTCCATTTGCACTTTTAAAATTTTAACTTTTAAATATATATTTCATATATAAACTGGTCTCAATGATACATTTAATACCGGTACGTGGCAACTTTATTTAAAGTTAAATAGATGGAGCTGCAAATAGAAACATTAAGTATGTAATGGCTAAATTATTCAGAAAAAAGTATAGAAGAAAGTATAGAATGATGTATGTTAGGTCTGTTTCCTCAATTTACAGTTCCTAGTATCCTCTAGATTCATCTTAAAGGGGTTCTCCAGCTTGGATATAGCGCAGTTTCAGTTTAAAATGAACGGTTAAAATAGGTTTCATTATTTGTTTGCCAACATTTTAAAGATAATTGCTATTGGGTATACCTGTTGGCTGCTCTGATATTTTGGCTGAAGTCCTTCAATCAATGGTTGGAATGATGATTGCCATATCTACCAGCCAATACAAACTGCTCATAGATCAGACTGGGTGGTAATTATTACTAATAAAACATTAGACCTTTGTAGACATCATAAGTCTATGAAGCCTGCAACTCTAAATTGTAAGCAAGCACTCACATCTCAGGATTTAAACTAAGAATGACCTCTTGGATGGAAAAACATGAGGATGATCCTAAAGCTTCAAAAATATAATTACTTAGCTCATGGTATCCTAGTATTTTTATGCTACACAGCACCGTTTATTCAGGACTGCTTGGCATTATTTCTGCTGTTAAGCAAGTTGCTAAAAATATCTTTAAATATTCCAGTAGAAATCCAGGGAATCATTAAGGAACTGGTTCCAGTAAGAAGTAAGTTCTAGTGTATCAGTTAGCAACAGAAAGAGATGCATGAAGCTTATTCATCAAAGTGCAAATTTGACTGTCAAAGTAAATTTGCATCACTTTAGAAAGCTGCGCTCCACTGGTTGCAAATTCCCTACTCCTTATTCACTAAGTGGCTGATTCCCTTGCCAAAGATGCAAACGTTGTCACCCAGTGCAGTACGGCGTAGTCAGTTGAACAGTAGTAGGATTTGAATTGATGTGTAGTGATGCGAATTCCACTAGTGAAATGTCATCCTCACAATGTTACACTACTGTATTAAGTTAAAATCACATTCCTTTCTATGTCACCCTGTCCCTAGTTCATGTCGCAGTCTTTAATGTCACTGAACAGTGGCCTTATGCTAAATTGGTCCCCTGCCAGCAACACCCATTATTCTCCACTTTGATCTGGCAAAATCAAACAGGGAAATTTGACAGAGTACGCCTTGCTGAATTCACAACTGTGATGCAGTATGACACTTGATGAATAAGGGGAATTACGTGCAGACAACATGAGTTTTTGCAATTCTCAAGTGACTTTGGTTTGACAGAGAGTAATTTGAAAGCTAAACATTTCTGTAGACCCTTTTTAACTCAATCTGCTTTCATTTTCATGACTGTAAGAGATGCTTAAGGGGCTATTCCAGAATAATTGCTCTAACTGACCCAGCGCTCCTAGGTTTCTAAATACACCGAAATGTAAATATAAATACACTTTATTGAAGCTCGCACGGAATCTAGGAAGTGACTGTTTTCTTTTCTAAAAGTAGATATAGATTACGTTTCTTTTTGGTTTTTTTTTGCCAACTGTGACTTTGTATTCCTACAAGAAAAAAAAACCCAAAATGCTTTGAAGAGTCGAAAAAAAGGCTTAATGTGAGCAAAGGATTGGGAGAGATTAGCTCGGCTGCTGAATATAAAGTAGAGCGCTTTTCAAGGAAGTCTGTTTGTGAAGCACATGTTCAGCACTGGAACGCAGATCAGCTCATCGAAATGAGATATGGAACGTAAAATCCTTTAGGATGATGCACAAAGTAGAATATATTGGAGCCTGATTAGAAAGTTTGGGATTAGGATAGGAATCAAGAAAGAACATTTATCCGCTGTGTTGTCGCTAGGGAATAAGTTAAATGGAAATGGAAGAAAGGATTACTGTGTTGTAGCAAAAGCATCGTTGTGACTATAACATGTAATTGAAATCTCCAAATGACCTTATATTGTAGTCAAGAATGAAGGTGGGGGTGATAAAGACAGACACAGGAAAGATGCTTTTGTTTGTATAAAAAATGTGATGTTACTGGAAGCATAGAGGCAATACTGAATCATTGATATACAATGGATTCACTCATAAAAATAGATTTTTTTTTTCTGTATGTTTTAACTGACACTAATGGGAAGATAATCTTGATAATGTAGCAACAGGGGAAAATATTTTATTTAGTCTGGAAACCCATAGCAACCAATCACAGTTGTCTTTCATTATTCCAGACGGTACATGCTTACTGCTGATTGGTTATTATTCCTTGTTGGTCCATAATGTTTTCTCATGCATTCTCCTAAATATAATTATCAACAGTATATTTGTATGTCTATTTTTATTTATAAAGCAACACATGCTGCACAGTTCAACAATAGAATTATAAAACAGATTATACAGTAACACACACATGGTAAAGTGTCTAACATAGTACAAGTGAAGTAAATTACAAAAGGCATAAAATCATGAAGATCCATCACTCTAAGTGCAAGATTGTGATTGGAACAAGTGGATGAAAGTCCCTGACCCATAGAGTTCACAATCTAACTGGGATTGAATAATCAGTATTAAGGCATATACCAAACCGGTGTCTCTGCTGCCTTGTAGATGTACTTGTTAGGATTCAGCAGAAGAAATCTGGCGGAGTAGGAGGCAGCAGTGTGGAACCACAGGGACTCGTCGCTAGCTATCTCTAGGGCGCAGAGTCTAAGGAACTCCCTGGTTTTCACCTTTGACCCCCGCAAGGGGACATGGGCTTTGCTGCAGAGAGTTCCCAGGTAGCGGCCCTAGGGTAGCTGTCCACTGGTGGAATGTGCAAGGAGTACAGCAAACTTAGAAATAAACCTATAAGGGGTATAGGTGGCTAACAGGCTAGCAGAGTGATTACTTGATAACTTGCTTAAGGAACAGGCAGGAATCTTTATTAGAAATAGCAGGATCAAGTAGGGAACAGATAACAGAATCAGAGTGTGTCATAAACCAGAGCCCAAGGTACAAGCAGATTGCAACTTATAATCAGGCGCAGACGCTACTGAGAGAGAGTCTTACATAGGCTGAATGGCAGGTGTGCGCCTGCGTCTAACCACATCAGATGTGCAACCCTGTGACGTGCCAGCGCTGGGAGAACTGAGGAAGGTGCTGGTAAGCGCGACTCCTCACAGTACAGTCAGACACTGTCTGTATAATGGAGGTCCCTGCCCCATAGAGCAGGTACTTCCATTGGCAATGAATAATCAGTATTAATGCATATACCAAACCCGTGTCTTTGTTGCCTTGTAGATGTACAGTCAGACACTGAATAATCTGAAATCATCCCCATAAACTCTAACCACATCTAGTTCTGCTGTCACCATTCCCAGTCTTCCTGTAATCCTACCAGGATCAACCCCGTGTCATTTCCTAAAACTGTCACTAGCCCTGACCCAAGTGTGATGCAAATCCAACTAGAGCAGCTCAACAACACGCAACCAAAAGTTGAATTCCCAGGTATGCTAATTTTGTATTTGGAGAATGCTTAATATGTATGCTGTTGTTCTATGGTTGCTGATGGAGATCATGGGGGTTATTCGCTAAAGTCCAAATTGTTGCGTATTGGCGCAAATTCACCAGCTAAAGACAGTCGCAATAGGCTGCTACTGTTGCAGTAGCGTCTTTATAATGAGAATATTGTCACAGTCACGACTTTATTATGGGAAAATTGTCGCAATCTTAACATTAAAAAATTGTTGCAACTTTACAATGGGGAAATTGTCGTGGATTTGCTATGGGAATCCGCTGTTTTGCACCTGTCCGCTGTCGAATTCGCACTTTAGTGAATAACCCCCCAAGTTAGCTGTTGTTCCTCATACAGTCATACACTTCTGCTTTGATCATTGTTATAGCTTTGGCATTTGTTGAATAAAAACAGAAGCTGATTCGCGCGCGCCACTAATTTAAATGTCATTTTCTTTGAAGGCAATCCATGTTGAATTAGTATGCTGGCTTGGAGGTTATCTGTAAGTGTCTAAGAGATAAAATAGCTTATCTTGTAGTCCCTAGTTACAGACTGCACTCATGTGTTGCCTGAGATGGCAGATTACACATTGTCTCTTAATAAAGTAATCAATATTTTATTCGCAACAAGCTTGAATCCCATTAGTGAGGGTACTTAGCAGGCTTATGTGTTGCTAGGTTAAATCCCACTAGACACGAGTTATATCTATATGGTATCCCAGGTGCTCTTACTCTTAAAGGCATGGACATGAGGTGTAAGTAGATGCCTCAGAGCCCTGGTGCACAGGATCGGCCAGGGCCTGTACTCTACCCCAATCACAGCCACCTTACACACCTTTCGTGGACTGTAAAATATGTCATATTATTACTATATTGGCTTAATTTATCTTTCTGATGCTCCTGAAATTTCACTGATTTGTATGTACTGTACTTATCCAGTGACAAATTAATCTAATCTAATTAATACTTACTGGTATCCATGGGGTGCACTGTAGGGCTGCAGAGGGATTGCAGCTGGGGTTTGGGAATCTCACAGATACACATCTGGGCATGGACTCTGCTTGCATATTGAAAGACTCAAGGTGAGGCCCAGAAGTACTCTAATGGCCATAGCACACAGGGAGATTTGCCATAACTTCACTTCCTGTAATGCTTAAAGCAATGTCCCTTTGACCTACACTTCTTAGATATCTGGCCACAGGCATTTAGCAGAAGAGGTTATCCTCGGGGAGCCTGCTGAGGGTGGAGTGCCGTCATGTTAAATTCCTCTTATACTGCCGCCAAGGGGGTGTACATAAACTGGTTAGGACCACAGTTCTGGTCTACCCCCCACACTGTAATTTTACAGGAACTACTTATTTTTCATAAATTGGGGAGTAGCTCTATGCCCTTCCTCCCATGGGCCTAGTAGCCTAGTCATTATGTACACCCCTGGATATTGCCCTATCAGTGAACACTTACAAAGCTTATTTTATTATTTGTACAGCAGCATTCAATATATTGACAGTGGCAACATTTCCATTCACATATTCCCTAGCCCCTAATTAAACATTTTTAGTTAGACGTTTCCACTTCCACAATCCAGTGTTCCCTCCACTTAATCTCTTTGATTTACCTCTCAACTCTAGACCCATAAACCCTTTGAGAGTGGTGAAGTTCTAGTTCCATCACCTCTGGTTGGTTAGATGGAACTAATCACTTCCTGAATAGCAGGATCTCATAGGGGGAACATTTGTAACATGAGACCATAACATCTAGTTGGGAGAAAAGAAAGGCTACTTTTAACTCACTCCTTACAGTTACAAGTCTTAAATGAATGCACTGCCAATATGTAATCTTCTACTGTCTTCTTTCTGATATTATTGTCTTGATGTGATGTCTCCTAGAACGCTGTCTCCTATTTTTTATTGCAGTAGATATCTGATGGACACGTCAATATCCCAGATAAAAAAATCTTGCTCTGAGTGAGTGCTGGAAAATACATACAGCAATATTCATTAGTTTTAATGGACCACTAATACTAGAAAAATCATAAAAGTCAGTTTGGTTCGAAATGGCATTTATTCCTACACAGTAATTGTAAAAATTATATCTTTAAATTTCTGATTTGCAATTTTTGTTTTCCTTCTTTCATGGCTGTAGCCAACTTTTATGTATTTTTTATTTATATAGCAGAACTTTATGTGTTCACTTCAGTCCCTGCCCCATGGAGCTTACAATCTAGTTTGCCTATTCAGTCACACACACAGATGTATATTTTTGGATTGTGGGAGGAAACTGGAGTGCCTAGAAGAAACCCACACAAGTGCAGGAAGAACATATAAACTCCATGCAGATGAAGTCCAGGATGGAACTTAACCCTAGACCCAGTGCTGTAAGGCAGCAGCGCGTTATAACCATTGAGCCACTGCACCACCCAATTATATATGTATATATCTCACCTAGTTGCCACTCTAATCGGAAGCCTTGTGAGAAAGCTTGCTCTTTAAAGATATTGCGGTCAAATAAAATGAAGCACAACTTTCACCAAAACTAGAATCTGTGACTACCCTCAGCCTATGTAACTCTAATATCTGCATTAATTCTGTTTGTCCTAACAGAGGACTTAAAGGGTAACTAGCACTAAAGAGAAAAAGGAAATTGTCATTTTGATTGACATGGTAGTATTGTTTTGTGTCGATCCTTTCATTACTGGTTGAAGCCATAATCTATAAGTCAAAGTTTCTAAGGCACTTATTGTGTATTATTTAAAGTTCCATAGTAAATAGTACAACTAGGCTGTGGGTTTGTTTACTTAGCAGATCTGATAATGGCTAATAAAGGACTTACAGCAATTTCACACATGGAAGTAATACATTTTCTTGTGGGCACTGCTTCAATTAAAGTGATATTGTGGTTTTTAACTCAGTTGGAAGCATTGACACCTGAACACCGCATATCACATTGCTCTGAGGAGCTGGGTAGTGTGAAAGCAGACTAATTTAAATAAACAGTTAAAAAGACATTTGTAGGCAAATAAATAATATGTGTATACTATAAGTGACCATAGTATACATATTAAGATCACAGAGGAGTGGTAAATACATATATGTATAGTAATAATCAAATGCTGTCAACTGTATTGAATCAGGTAGTTTACGTCCCACTTAAGGGGCCGATTCATTAAATTGGGAATTTGACAGCCTAGGTGATTGCGCGTCACTTTGCGTGGCTTGAATGCAAATTTGCTACTCCTTATTCACTAAACTGTGAATTTCCATGACGATGAAGTTGACCGCATCAAACACTATTTCACATATAGTCAAGCATAGTTAGACAAACAATAATGTGGGCACATGGTGAATTAGATCAAGTGAAGTGATGTAATTTTCCCATGATTCCTATGAAATAGATGAATTGCATGTGAATGAGCAATTTAAAGAATTGTCGAATGGGCTTTATGTGACTTTTAATTCTTTCATGAATAATCTCCTAAATCCAGGTAAATAATTCTTAGATCCCAAGTATTTATCACTGAAATGTTGTATTTAAATTTTCTTTGAGAGATAAACAGAAGGGTCAGAGAGGGACTGGTCATGCTATAAAAAAGGTGCTGTTCCACTGGTTTCCTCAGTGTTCCTCTCCTGATGTCTGTGTGCGTTTGTTTTGTTTCACCCCCATATTTTATGTTGGGACACTTGTTACATTTATATAGATTTACACTATATTAGATTATTATTATTATTATTTATTCATTCTTATATAGCAGGAAAATAGGCTGAACTGGATGGACTTGTGTCTTTTTTCAGCCTTATAAACTATGTTACTATGTTACTATGTTATATAGCGCTACTATTTTACGCAGCGCTTTACAAAGATTCATCATTCACTTCAGTCCCTGCCCCATGGAGCTTACAATCTAGTTTACCTAATTTGTCACACACACAGATGTATGTTTTTTGGATTTTTACAAGATGACTTGTAACGCTCCCTTGGAAGGCAGATGATGATGGTAATGCTCGGGGGTTTGAGGGCAGTATCCATTTTGGAAAGATATCTGTCTTGCATCTTTGCAAATTGCATAAAGATATATCATGTACAGTACTGTTTGATGGAAGGTGATATCTGATTAGGAGTTTGATAGGACTCAGTGCTGTTGATAAAGTGTAGGTGGTAAAATCCATTTCAGAACTCTGTCATTGTCCAGTATTAGTTGTAAACCTTTGATGACTGATGCTTTGATTTGTGGGATTCAGCTGCTGAGTTATATGTGACTACTAATGGAATTAAGAAGTTTAACGTAGTATGAGTATTGCCTAAGGTCAATTCTCTACTCTGCTACTCTGCTCTTTGTAACCACTAGCAAATTCCCATAATTACATCCCAGGCTGCTTATGTACTTCCTTACAAGCATGGACAATGCCTGCATTACACCATATACCTGGTACATCATGCACGTGATGATTATCAAAATCATCACCCCAAGCCTACACACCAAACCATTGATGACACCCATGTGATGTAACCATGCTCATTATCATAACCATAACCATAAACAATCATTTTTAGTCATTTATGTCCTTATGAAGAAGAGGACCTTAAGAGAATGGTTTGGGACCTCCTCAAGCCTTAGCATCTATCTGCCAATGCAGATCTTCTTGCATGTCTGAAAGGTAAATGTTTCCAAAACTAGATCCTTTTAATGCAATATGTGGCCAGGGCTAAATATATCTATATTTTTTTTCCATAAATAATTGGTTTGATATAAAGAAATGGAAGGACTGTCATCTAAATAAGCATGAATGTGATTCCGCTCACTGGCACATGTAAGTACTGTACATGTATGAAGCAGTTGTCGGGACTTACAGTAAAATGCTCAGTAAAATAAATGTTATGGCTGTTTTTAGCAATTCTTTATAGTTCTGGGAAAATTTCAATTATTATTCCAAAGTCTGATCTACTGTAAAATTAGGAGCACGACAAAAAAAAATTAATAATAATTTGAGAAATGATGTTTGTTGGAATGAATAATAAAATAGCTTATGTGCTATACAGTTCCCTTTAAACATCTTTTTTTTTATATCTTTGGGTATTATAACAGTGGCAAGTTGACATGGTATATCTCCAGATTATTGGATGATCTCTTTATTAAAAGACGTTGTCATTCTTTGTCAGTTACAACAGAAGGCCATCTCTCATTATTTCTTCCTCTTCTTTTGTCTCTTTAGGAGTCTGTTGGACATGGACACCTTCTCCAAATCTGACCCTGGTAAATCTGTTTTACTAAAACTTGATTTTGTGTTGTCCTATCAGAGATGTTTGATAGAATTTCAGAGTATGTTTATAAAAGACAGAGGTCTACAGCATTGTCCTCTCAATTCATTTTGTTGCTATGAGGACTGAGAGAAAGGTTGTAGTTTTAGGGAGTATATATGGATGAGGAGTGTGGTGTCTTATATAAATGCATGTACCCAGCCACCTCTTTGTTCACACACTAGGGGCATAATTTAGGGTCAAATAACAGTTAGTTGCATAGCAGGTGCCGTTAGTAAACAGCCAAAACTGTTGGAATGCCTGAATTTAAGCTTCAGTTGGAGGGGGAAGGGCTCAAGGGCAGATGACTTTGTTCCTCATCTAATCAGATCCCCCAAATCTAGAGGGATCTGACTGAAGGAACCACAGTGTCAGCTGACCTTTAGCACCAACCTGTCTAGACTGAGCTTGAAGTTGGGCCTTGGGAGTGGAAAGAAACAGGATGATTATTCACATTTCTGAAGTTTTAGCTCATTGCTTTTAGCATTCACTTAAGACTATTTCATGCTTCCCACAGACACTTTTTAATTGTGCCTGAGAGGTCCACTTTAATCTTGTGTTTAGAGATGTCTATGCAAGCACCATATTGTACTGCAACAAATTAAAGTGGACTGTCTTAGATCTGCTGTAGCTTAAAGGAATGGCTCTCAAACCTGTTTCCTGGCCTCGCCAATGGTGCATGTTTTGTGGATATCCACAAAACTTGCAGTTGTAAATATGAACATGAGCAAATTGATCACTTTCCTGTCCAGGAGCAAGTCTGGGCTTCCCTAATATACAGTATATATACAGTATGTGTACAAGCTGACACCTAAGATGCACAATTTTGTTGTTGTTGTTGTTTTGAAAGGAAAAGTATGGCCAAAATTTAAAAAAAATACATTTGATCATTGATGTTGCTAACTTTTACTAAATGCTGTTTATTATCGATTAAAAAAAAAATTAAATTCTTACCTGTAAAGAAGTGCTGTACAGCACTTCTGTGTTGTAGACTCCATCTTCATTTTCTACCGGCAACTCTACAGCGTCCTGAGACTGCAGATCCCCACTGAGAAGCGCAGCACTCGCAAGCTGCGCTGACAGTGAAGCCCCGTGCTGCCATTTCCTAATAGTCACATGGGAGAGCGTGCACGTCATCAAGGGAGGACTCATTGATGATGTGCATGCTCTCCCATGTGACATATGTAATGCCAGTGGGCGGGCTTCACTGTCTGCTGGAGACAGCTGTGCTTCTCAGAGGGGATCTGCAGACTCGGGACTTCGTAGAGTCGCCGGCAGAGAATGAAGAAGGAGTCTACAACACGAAAGTGCTGTACAGCACTTCTATACAGGTAAGAATTTTTTTTTAAATCGATAATAAAAAGCAGTTAGTAATAACATAAATAATTAAATGTATTTTTTTAATTTTGGCCATACTGTTCCTTTAATCTTTACTTTAACTGCAATGCTCTGCAGAGCAGCTTTCCATTTATATATATCCATCTGGAAGTATAGAATGGGTTCACAAAGTTTCTGTAGTTGTCCCTTAGTTCTGGATTAATGTGGGAGGCTTCCAGCAGAGAATATTATTATGGAGAGAGAGAGAAAAATCTGGAGATTAACTGCAGCTAACATCCGAGTACCAGTCTAGCCTTATTCTCAGGGGGAGTGAGCAAAATAAAGAGATTACAGGGCTCAGTAGCAGCTTATTATTTGGACTGTGTTTACTTTACCTTTCCACTAAACGCGCTTTGTCTTTTCCAGTTGTTGTCCTCTATGTGCAAGGAATTGGTAACAAGGAATGGACCGAGGTAAGAGTTCCAACCGTGATTTGTTTTCTTTATTAGAGTCTTTAAAAGCATTTGTAATTGAAAATTGAATGAATTTAGTACAAATGTCATTCTTCAAACTCAACAAACCTCATTTGTCTGTTTTTGTGTACCTTGTAATTTCATTTATTGTTTGGAGTATTTGTTCTGCAAAACAGAGTAATGTCTGTAATGTGAAAATGAATATGGACTGGTCTCTTTTAAACATCGTAGTGTAACTGTAGAAATACATAAATATAAAACACATATGTATATATAATATATATATAGATATATATGTATGGGCAGGGGCGGTTCTGGCCCTATGGGCGCCCTGGCCAAACCTCCCCACCCCCCGGCGCCCCCCTCCCCCGGGCGCACACCCGCCCGTCATCCCCCACTCACCTCCTCCAGCGTTCCAGCAACGCTCCTCCTCTGAGCGCCGCTCCACAATGAGGTAAGTGGAATGCGATGCATTCCACTTACCTCATTGTGGCACTTACCTCATTGTGGAGCGGCGCTCAGAGGAGAAGCATCACTGGAATGCTGGAGGAGGTAAGTTTGTGATGGGCGATGTGGGCGACAGCGCCCTTCAAATAGATTACTCCATGGGCAGTCGCCCACATCGCCCAGCGTTCGAACCGGCCCTGTAAATGGGTATTGTAATACTTGGTGATACCTTTTTTATTGGAGCTTTCGAGAGATCCGTCCTCCCTTTATCAAGTCACAAGCAATACATATAGATATAAAAGGTCCAAATTAAGTGCACTTCTCGAGTCCTCTCATCATGACATTTTTGACCTTTTATACTTTTGTGTCTGTGCATAGAGCACATCATTTATATTTCCATCAAAAGAAGTATTGCTACGGAAACACAATGCTTTGTTGATTTAGTAACAGAGATCACATGGGGTTTAATAGGTGTGTTGGATAGTTGGCACATGCTCTGTATGTAGCTGTGCCCAGGATACCAGGAAAAACAATAGAATTAAAATTCAATACAATTACCGAACTGCTAGCACTAGATTTAAGGTGTGAAAATGAGCGCAGACATTCATGTTGATTATACTACAACAGCGTGGGGTTTATTATGTACAGTAGCTGGCATAGAGTGTAACTGATCTTGTTATGTATAATAGCAAGCTATACTTCTTCTTTAATGGAAAGGTAGTGTGGAGCCTAATACCCCCTACAGGGTTGATGCTAGAAATCTTTTCATTTAGAGGCATTACAAAAAAAAACCCTATAAAAATGCTGTTGCTAAGAGCTCACTAAACCCCATGCCAGTGATATACTTAAAATGTAACAGGCCCAATGAAATCTTTACACAGGGGGCACTGCAACTCCAAATGAATCTGTGGGAGAAAGCGCTTTCTCCCACAGATTCATTTGTTTGTTTGAAGAGGAGTATGAAAAAGCCTTATTGAGAAAGCTGCATATGTTTTTGGACATTCACTTTTAATTCTTATTTATCTGTTTTGATATTTATTTATTTTTGCGCTGTATCACATTCCTTTGTTTTTGGCACTGCAACTCCACCTCAGTTCCTTCCACTGGTAAATCTGAAGGTTACCTCGAGTGGGATACTGTATGGAAGCTGTGGGGTTTGTAGATACAAGAGTAGGGGTACGGCTGAATGGCTGAGCCCGCTGGTGATACATAACAGGTCAAGCAGTGCCCATTACCACCTGTGATGGTTCTCTCCCTTAAAGAAGGCAAAACTCTTACTGTTCAAAAATCAGGCGCTGTGAATGATATAATTCTATTAAACATCTAATCCATTCTGTATCATTTAGAATTCTATACATGTTCTATATCATCTTATGTAACATTCTAGTGTAGGTGCTATTTTTTCAACATAAGATTTGATGGAGAAATAAACCCTACATGTGTTTATGACATAGTGTTTTTTACTTTAATGCAAGTGGCTGCTTTTATTTAAAGAGACTGCTGGCACTTATAAAAGAAACCTGATAGGTATCTTAATCTTCTCCTCTCTACAGTTATGTGCTTTAAACCCTGCAGGTAGGATTGTGAATATAAAGAAATAACATTCAGCCACTCAACTGTATATCGCAGGGGACTTCCTCAATTATTGGCAAACAGTGCAAGAAGATGCAGGGGTTTATTCATATCCAAATGGTCCCATAAAGGTCCAAACTCACCTCTATTTAACTCTTCCCAGTCTTTGTATACTCCTTAACGTCTGCGATGTGGGGAATCGACATCCAATTTTGACTCTCATGATGGTCCCGGACTAAGAAAGTACTTTGCACTAATTCTTATATGTTTGTTCATGTCATTTTTGCTGTTTATCAAGCAAGAGTCTGTTGAAGTAGTGAATTTGGCAAGTTGTACAGTGTCACATTTGGTAATTTGGCTTCTTAATATCAAAGTGTGAATTAGGGGGTTGATGGCAGGGCTCCTGTTTGGCATAAGACTACTGTTCATTGAAAAGTGACAATAAAGACTGTGACCAAGGGGGTAATCCAGCATAGTGCGAATTTACCTCCCGATCCTTCTCATCAGCTCACAGAGACTGTTACGCGCTCGCTGATGTCCTGCACGCGGACATCAGCGAACGCTTTAAAGGTATTCTAGTCTCGGCGAGACCACTTGAGTCGCCTCGTCACTCAAGTGGTCTCACCGAGACTGGAATCCTTTTAAAGCGCTCGCTGATGTCCACATGCAGGACATCAGCAAGCGCATAACAGCATGTGTGATGTGATGCGAAGGATCCGGACCTCACTTCGCACTATGGTGAATTCCCCCCTTGATGTCCATACAAAAAGAACTGTGACTGGACATCATTTTACGATTGGGAGTTGAAGGTATATTCCCAAAAAGAAGAGCAGCACACATTATATTTGGATTTTGTTCTAATCTCTTTGGATTATTGTGGACTTTAATTGAAAATATACAGTATTTTGGGACTTTTATAATTGTTTGATTATCAGATATTTTGTGTTTTTTATTTTTGATTTATTCTGTTTTCTACTTTTTGATGTGGTTTGAGTGCTTCTTCACGTTGCACCACATTTTTTTTGCGATAAAACATTTGCTCAGTTTGTCAATATGGAAGACTAACGCTGAGAGGCTTGCTTTGCTCCTATTATATCTACTGATCTGGAGGTTCCGGGGCAATGCTGATTGTTATGGAGGTAAATGGGTTAATGCCATTTTCGACCTTTCGACCAAAAAATTCGATAAAAAAAATTCAAAAGTTATCAAAAATTCGCAATTGAATTTTTCCATAGAAAATTATCAATATTATGGATTTTCAGTAATCAAATTTTAATTTTGTATAAATTGCTATTTGATATCGTGATATTGTTTGAAAATTATCAATATCGCGATATTGATATTTTCAGATTTATTAAATTTCGCCCATAGTGTAGTTTATTCTACTGCAGAGGTGGGCAATTATTGAATGGCTCAGATGGCTTCAGAGGGCTGGGGGGGCATGTCTAGTGTGCTGATGCCTATGGCAGTTGGCCATGCCCCGTTTTTACATCTTGCCGCAGGCCAGTCTTAGAAATCTGGAGGGCTGGATGTGGCCCGCGGGCCGTAGTTTTCCCAGGTCTGTTCTACTCCATTTGAAGATTAATTGCTCCATGGAACCCCTTTAAGTCCAAGAGCACTTGGTGTGGTCACAGATCTTGCACTCTAGTTTCTCCTATGGCTAGTCTAGGGTATTTTTTTATAAATGGAAATGTATGTCCTGGTTAGTGTTTTGGGAAAGAAAGAGCAACAACGCTCTCTTCTCTTTTAAAATCTTCACAAGTGTACACAGCGGGCTCAAAATATCGCTGCATTGCTCAAGGAATTGTGTATTAAAACGTATTAAAAAAAAAGAAACGTACCAATTTTTATGTTTATTAAAGAATTACTTGTTTGAAGGAAATGTAAATATCTTGTATTGTTTATGGGGATGTTTCTTTATCAAAACAGTTTCTCTTTTGTCGCAACACTGGCCTGGCGGAATCAGGAATGCTTGCCCTGAAGGTGTTATCTGGAGGAGATGGTGATATATCTATAATGGTGACTCCTAGGGCATGGTCCCAGGACTGGTGGTTATTGGCTGCCCTGATACTACTTTCCACCATTCTCATGGGCAGAGTGGCTGGCGTGGTGGGCCAGCTAATTGTTGAGTCCTTGGGCATGGGGTCCCAGGATTGGTTGGTTATTGGCTGCCCTGATACTACTTGCCACCATTCTCACAGGTAGAGTGGCTGGCGTGGTGGGCCAGATAATTGTTGAGTCCTTGGGCATGGGGTCCCAGGATTGGTTGGTTATTGGCTGCCCTGATA
>WMED01008492.1:0-16886 GCA_019650415.1 Pipa parva | reverse complement strand
TGGCCCAACCTGTGGGCCCCACCCCTGCACCAGCTGTGGCAACAAAGGAAATTGGGCTGGCTTGCGAGGTGGTCTTGCTCTGGACCCAAGGTCTGTGGGTAGGCCTAACCCAGGGACTGTGGACCACTGGGAATTTTTACAGTGTCCTAGAGGGCTAGTCCAAAGCTGGTGGTGCATTGTGACCTCTTGCTAAACAGACCAGGAATTAAGAGGACAGAGCAGCATTTTAACTGGACAGCTAGTTCTCCACCAAAAGTTTTTTTTAATTATGGGCAATTAGAGAAATTTTTTTTAATATTAACTTTTTTTTTTACCTGAACTTCCCCTACAAATGACTATGATTTATTCATCTGGGAAAGTAGTTATAGTAACAGTAACCAAGGGATAGATCTCCAGGAACTTGAATATCAGAGTTTATAAGCTCTTTTCTACATAATTTAGTAAATCCAATCTGTCCTTTCATTCTTTATCATCGGTGCACATTGGCTGTGCATTTTAGCCTTTCATTTAACACAGTGCAACATTGCAAGTCTAGCTGACCTTGAAAATCTGATCATTTAAATTGCAAACTAGAAAGGTTGAGAAAACTTTTAAAAATAAATCAAAACGAAACCCTATTACAAACTGACTTAGGATAGCAGTATCCAAAAAGAAAAGTTGATTCTGCAATAAACCTAAAATAAATAAATAAATGAATGAATGAAATTCATAGCTGTGTAGTATTCGCCCTTACAAAGGAAAAAAGGTGTATGATAATATGGAATTGGTGCTTTTAAGACATAGGCCCCTCTTAAAGGGCAAATCCTTTAAGACAGGGGCAGGCAATTATTTTTTATATCGGGCCGCATGAATGGCCTGGATGGCTTCAGAGGGCTGGGGGCATGTCTAGTGTGCTGATGCCTACAGAGCTTGGTCATGCCCCCCAGTTGTAAGGTTCGGTGCCTAGTTGTAAGGAGAAGGAGGTTGCTGGCGTATACCACACTGACCTTTGCGCTAGCTGTCTTAGGGCGCGAAGTCTAAAGTACCCTCCGGTCTTCATCTTTAACCCCTGCAAGGAGGTACTGAACTCAGCTGCTGAGAGTACCCAGGTCGCGGCCCCTAAGTCAGCTGTTCATTGGTGGTATGACACAGGACATTGACTAAGTTGCAGGACTAAAATACAGGACAGACACAGGTCACCGGAGAACAGCCCAGACTTGAGAATATGGCACAGGACACGGACTTCAGGTACTGGACTGAACAGGACTCTGGTACAAGACAGGACTCAGTAAAATGGCAGGATAGCAGAAACAGGATATGCTTAGTAAACTAATAGCCACAAGCCCACAAATACTGTGAAATGTATTTTTATAATCGCGCGCCATGGCTGGAGCACGTCTGCCTTATATAGGCAGAGAGACAGGCGTGCTCCTGCCTCTGTGTGCACCCGGCACGCGCCCCCATGATGTCATGGCGTGCGCGCCCTGGCGCATGCGCACAAAGCGCCAGCAGTGCGCACTAAGTGAGGAAACCCGGCGCTGGACTGGGGGTATTCACTGGAAGCCCTCTAGGCCTATCAGGATGAGCCCTATGAAAAGCATTGACCAACCTAGGGGCATGTACATCAGTGGAATCAATCCAAGAATTCTCTTCTGGACCATACCCTTTCCAGGAGACAAGGTACTGAAGTTTAAGATGAGATACTCGAGAATCCAAGACCTTTCCAATCTCATATTCCTCTTGACCATCCACAAGGACTGGACCAGGCGATGGAGTACTGGAAGAAAACTGATTTTGGACAAAAGCTTTAAGCAGAGATATATGGAAGGAATTAGGGATGCGGAGGCTACTGGGTAGAGTAAGCTTTACATACACAGGACTGATGATGCTTTGAATAGGATATGGACCAATAAACTTAGGACCTAATTTACCAGAGGGCAACCTGAGACGAATGTTTCTAGTGGATAACTAGACCTTATCTCCCACCTTATAAGTAGGACCAGGATGTCTCCTACGATCCGCTTGGGTCTTTTGCGAGTCTTTGGCTCTTTCCAGACTTGCTTGAACTGTCCGCCAAATAGATGTGAAAGAAGACAATTCTAAGTCCACAGCTGGAACAGAAGTAGGTGGAAGAGAGAAAGGAAAAGCTTTCATGTTATGTCCGTATACACAGAAAAAAAGGGGATACCTGTGAAGAGGATGAACAGCATTGTTATGCGAAAATTCAGCCCTTGTATTGAGGTCTGACCAATTGTCTTGGGTCTCGTTCACAAAACAGCATAGAAATTGCTCTAAAATTTGGTTAGTCCTCTCGGAACTACCATTGGATTGAGGATGATAGGCCGAGGAAAAATGCAGGTCGACCCCTACAGCTAGATGAAAGGCTCTTCAAAAACATGAAATAAACTGTGAGCCCCTGTCGGAAACTATTTCCTGTGGGATACCATGGAGACGGAAAATATGAGTAATAAAGAGCTGAACGAGTTCTTCGGCTGTAGGAAGCTCCCGTATAGGAATAAAATGTGACATTTTGCTGAATTGGTCAGTAACTACCCATATACAGGTATTTCCCTTGGAGGGAGGAAGATCCACTATGAAATCCATGGCGATATGTGTCCATGGAAGGCTTGGAACAGGTAAGGGGAGAAGTTGGCCAGAAGGAGCTGCATGTGATGATTTGGAGTGGGAACACACCTGGCAAGCAGCTATGAAATCCTTAACATCTTGAGACATATCTGGCCAGCATACACTCCTGGAGAGTAAGTTTAGGGTCATAGCAACTCCCGGAAGACCCGCTTGTTTGGAAGAATGGACCAGAGATAAGATATCAAAACGATTGTCAGCGGGTACAAAAAGTTTCCCAGGAGGGGTTTTGGGGTGAGCAATGTCTTGTACATCTTTTAACTGGGTGAGAGAAACCAGAGTTATGGCAGCTAAAAATTTCAAGTGTTACCTTGAGTGCGTTTACCCGGCTTTACTGGACATACTCGAACAAAATGGCCCTGGCCACCACAGTACATGCAGAGGCCAGAGGTTCGTTACCAAGCACACTCATCCTTGGAGAGATGAGAGGAACCAATCTTCATGGGTTCTTCGATGGGTAGTGAGGAGACAGGCGGAGGAGAATTCGAGTTAGAAAAAACCCTATATCGTCTCCTTTCGGACTGGCATTCTGTCAGTCTATTGTTTACCCGAATACAGAGGCTGATCAAGTTCTCAAGTTGGGAGGGAAGGTCTTGAGTGGCTAACTCGTCCTTGAGCTGTTTGGATAATCCCTTCCAGAACACTGCAGTGAGAGATTCATTATTCCACCTAGCTTCAGCCGTTAGGGTTCGGAATTCCATTGCATACTGTGCCACTGAACGAGTACCTTGCCTCACACTGGTTAGACGATGAGACACCCTGGAGGTATGGCAGGACATGTCGAAAACAGTAAGTAGGGCAGAGAAAAACGAATCCACATCGGAGACTTTGGGATCCTGATTCTTCCACAATGAAGTGGCCAAGGCAAAGACTTCACCATCCAGAAGGGATATCACATACGCAACCTTTACCCTTTCAGTATGTAACTGGGAGGGAGCGAATTCAAATTGGATCATGCACTGGCTAATAAAACCACAGCAGGCCTCAGGCTTTCCCGAAAAATGTGGAGAAGAGACATGGGTACATTGGCCATCCTCAGGAACAGATGCATGTGGTGCAGAAGCAGCAGAAGTACTTGGATTCTGTAGGCGAGCAGAAATCGACTCCAGGATTTGAGCTATCCATGCCTGTTGGGACTCATAGGATTCCATTCATCTGGCCAAGGCGAGTAACATTTCTTCTGGGAAAATCTGTGGTGGAAGTTAAGAAAATGGTCCTTCACAAGGCTCCAACCTACAAAATTGATCTGGCAACAGCAATCAGAGAAGGCTGGAGCCAGATTGATGAAGAGTAACTGTTGATCACTCATTAACCTTTTCCTATCCAATAAAATTTCCTGTTCATGCAATATCAGTGAATTTTATCAAAAAAGTTAGCAGGAAATAATACGTCTGTAATATTGATGTTCCCTGCTAGGGGACCAAGGATTGGAGCGGAATTTTTGTAATGTCGCCCTCTAGGGGACACAGGATAGGAAAAGGTTAAGTCAATGCCTCAGAGACTGCAAGTAGTTATAAAAGCCAGAGGTGGTGCAACAAAGTACAGTACTAGTGATGTGTTGGAGTTTTTTGTTTTTCATGATCCCATAATTTTTTCCTCAGACTTGAGTGATTCCATAATTTATTCCCTGTGCTTGTTCTAGAAATCTAACTGTTACTGGTTACCACAATAATTTTTCTTGATTTTTTTTTTGTGTTTCTTAAAGCCAGAAAGTTTCCATTTGAAATTTCCTCCCATTTTTTCCCTCGTTTGTTTTGTTGTACATTTCCTGTTTTCAAGGCATATTGCTTTTAAGATTTTTGTCTTTATGCTTTGATGTCTTCCTTGGTTTGCCTTTAACCACCTTCCCATGTTTGTATTTGGTCCAGGTTTTAAACACAGCTGGCTGTGAACAACCAACATCTTGTGTAACACTGCATGATGATTTACCCTTTTTAAGAAGTTTGATAATCCAATCCTTTTTTCAATTGACATCTTTGGTGCTGGAGCCCTGCTTCATGTCAGTCCACTTGTTGCAACAGTTCTCCAAGGTGTGTGATCACTCTTTTTTACCTAAATATAACAAGCAGATTTAGGGGGTAATTCAGCAAAGAGCAAACTTATCCTTCGCATCAGCTCGCAGAGACTGTTACGCGTTCGCTGATATACTTCTCGCAAGCCTCGCCGAGACTGGAATCCCTTTAAAGCATTCTCTGATGTCTGCCGTGCAGTACATCAGCAAACGCATACACAGTCTCTGCGAGCTAATGCGAAGGGTCAGAGGGTAAATTCACTCTTTGCTGAATTACTCCCTTAATCTGATGCAGGTGTTAGTGTTTGTAATGAAAATTTACAGTGTGATTCCATAATTTATTCCCTGTGCTTGTTCTATAAATCTAACTGTTGCCGACTAACACGATTATTTTTCTTGATTTCTTTTAGTGTTACTTAAAGCCAGAAAGTTGCCATTTGAAATTGCCTTTAGTTTCTGGTCATGTCTGTGAATTGCTTTTTTTCTACAACAATAAACAACTGAAGGAACATCCTTAGGGACCGGTGATTCCATAATTTTTGCCAGGAGTTGAATAAGAAAGTAAGAGACAACTTATGATTGGTTGCTATAGATTACTAGACCTTTGTAAAGTTTGCCCCCGATGGCATGTGGTCCTGCCAGTGTGACCGGATCAGGTAAGTATAACAGGGATTTGCGACTAGTGTTTTTTAAAGTGCAGCATTGCCTGTGCTAGTGTAAGCCCAGCCTTACAGTCAGTAACTACTATTTCTTTTCAACAGTCAACATTTGCACTCATGACATAACCCATAGCAACCAATCAACAATTAGTGTTGACTATTTTTGCAGGTGGAATTATTTAACTTGGGGGACTCAAAACACTAAGCCAAGGGCTTCCCTAAGGTTGTCAACTGTTTTATGTGGATGACATAACTTTCGAAATCACCGCAATTTGAAGCATGTTTGCTTAAAAAAAAAAAAAACAACACTTCTTTATTTTACAAATTTAAAAACATAAATAATATTTACACTCATTTCAAATTCCAGCTTACAACAATGGAACATGAATTACAAAATTTGCTGGATAAAATTGCAAGACTTGAAGTCAAACAGAACTATTTTTTTTTTTGCCAATGCTTTCAGCTTTTTTTAAATCTATACATTTTCTTTTAAGCATCTCTTTTTTTCCCAATACACTGAGATAACTCAGAGGACAGTGTTGGTATTCACTTTAAATAGCTCGGAAGCCAATTTAAAAAAAAAAAAAAAATGTAGAGTTGGGATAAAAGACATGCTTCATTTTTGGCTCTTAAAATTTACATTTGTATGTTAGGCATTTTAAACATGCCCTGTAAAAATAAAACGGAGTTCTGTACAGCTTTCCCAAACTTGAGGAGCAGAAATACATTTCATTAAAGCTTTATTCCTCATCAGGATCATTTTCATTATAGAACACTTGCTTGAAGACTTTATAAAGCAAGTTCATGGCCGCAAGTAGTAAAATGAGGGATATTCTGCCATCAGCGTCAGAGGGATATAATAATGAATTCCTCCTTAAATTGTCAGTTTACCAAAATTGACTCTTTGGGCTTGGATATTGCTCTGCTAGGAATTTCAAGTTTACTATTCTATTTCCTTAAAAAAGGAAGCACCTTTTTGGATCCTAGCAGAACAGACGCTCCTCATTAGCTTTCCTTCCAGAGATTCCAAAGACAGAGGACCACAAGTATGTAAAGACCTCGGATGTAAGGGTTTACAGGTTTTAGTTGTAACTAGACCACGTGTTATAAGTTTATCTGCTGAGCCTGAATCCGAAAAACTTCCATAAATTTATTTCATTTCATTAAAACAACTAAGGTGCTTTTGTGCTGTGGCAGAGAAAGGGGAAAAATACTAGTCCTTTTCCAGGGCACTCTGGGTACTTTACAATCCAGCAAGAAAAGGTCAGTCTTAAAGCAATGGGAATCTTGCCACTACAAAAAGATATGCTTTCAATATTTGATCAGCACCTCATTACTTGCAGGCCCACTGCTCAAGAATAGGTCACTGATGGTAACTGCTCTTCTATTCCAATAAGGTTCTGACATCTTGCAATAAGTTGAAAAAGAAAAATCATGCGCAGGCCATTATTATACACATTCACTCTCAATGCCATTAACTATTACTGTGGACATTTTGATGAGGGAAGAGCGTTGAGAGAAGACTCTAATATGGACATTGGAGTGGACAGGAATATTTGATAAAGGGCCCACTGCCCACTATTCATGGGGATGCTTTAAAAAAAAAAAAAAAGAAAAAGAAATAGAAAAGTGACATATTGACAGAAGGCAAAATCAGGTCCATGAAATGTCACTTTACTGTTGCCCATTGTTGATAAGAGACATGATGCTCATTTTCTCTTCTGCCTCCTCATTGGACTTTGGAGCCACCCCTGTACCCAGTCCATAGAGTCTCCCACAATACTTGGCATCGTCAATATGGTCCTCAAAAAATAACTAGAAAAAAGGACAAAGAAAATTACTCATTGTTTCTGTTCACTGAAACAATGTAACAGAACAAAGCAGGATCAAAAGAAAAAGAAAAACAGGTACAAGCTGTAGGTCAGCAGCAAGTTTGTGACATAAACTTACTATGGAAGCAATCACACTGACTGAACTATTAAACTAAACATGCAGTAATCTCCATATAAACTTCCCACCCCTGCTCCATCACACTTTTCTGAAAAAGGTAAGAGTGTGGAGTTCACGGTGAGCAATCATTCCATCTTTGCACATCTGCATATACAAGTATAAACAAGACTGGTTGCATTAAACTGGCTGAGGAATTATCCACTGCCTTTTAAAAAAGCAGCATCTGTTAATAACCACTAAATAATCCTGTTGTATAAATCTTTGACAGTATTGCTTATCATAAATTGTAATTCTGAGGAAAGAAAACAATATGATATGTAACTGTGGCCCTACTGAACATGCAATGGCTAAATTTAGCCACATGCACCACATCATTCAGACCAATTTATCAGTAACACACTGCACCCAACAGCATTCAAAATACAAACCAGGACCAACCTCCTTCATCCTGAAGAATGCCATGCCAGTGAGTAGAGAGTCAGAGCCTGCCTGATGCTGTCTACCAATCCTTTGTAGATCTAGCTGGTCAGCAACCTCTTGCAAACCTCCCTGAATAAAACAGATCATAAAAGTGACACCAACATAGACAATTCTAGATGGAGGGAGTAAAGGAAGGAAGCTCCAGTGGGGGCACTGCCCACACAACTGCAGCTTTAGAGTACAGATTATTTAAATGCCTGGGATATATATAAGGATATGGAGAACGTTAAAGCTACACAGCAAGTGCACATTACTAGAACTGCTGGGATTTTCATATCTGTGCAAAGCCTTCAATTTTAAAATGCATTTTGGTAAAAGTTAAACTAAAATTAAATTTTAGTAACGTGCAGACAAACTAAAATGTTTAACTTTTTCTGTTTTTGGTATGTTTTTTAAACATTAAAAAAAGGAAAAACCTAGGCTTACATTTAGTCCACTTTGTAAAATAAATTAACAATTCAGCACCACATAGTAGAATTTAATTATGAAAATACGTAGAAAAAAGAAAAACTGTAGCACCAAAAAGTTATATAAAAAGGTATTTATGGTCTTACCTGTTAAAGAACTAAAGTCTACTAATAAATCACATTTGTTCATTTAACCTGCATGAAAGCAACACAATAAACTGACCATTTTTCCTTTCCAAGCCACCCACTTGGTTATTTCTACTACGTCTGCATGCATTATTTTACAAGTACATGGCAGCCTTTGTAGCATTTCAGTTCTAGCTGCCTTCTCAGTAATCTGGTGACCTGGGCATTGACTTCTACAGAGCATGTTTAAAAACCAGCAGTGAGTGTATATGCCTCATTGATATTAAAGGGGAACTACAGTCAAAATACTTCTTTACATATGCAGTACTATACTTTAGTGAGAAGCATTTCTCCGCAGTAGTTGTTTCATGTGATGTAGAATGATTGAGTAGACAGCATTGATAAACTCCTGTACCAGGAAATGTGTGTGTGGTGTATACTGGCTAGCTTTCCATGAAAAGGTACCCTCCCTTGTACATTTTTGCCCTACTTACTACTTAGCACATGTGCACAAGTTATCTTTCCCTCTGTAATCTCCTGTAAACAAGCTTAACTTATGCAGTAAAAAGGTCACCACACTGCTTAACTAATAGCAGTCAGGTAGCTTTTTCTTCTCATGTTGCCCGACTTGCAAAATAGAAAGAGGAAGGGGATCAGGGGGAATAAAATGTCAGCTCTCTGGAAAACTAATTAAGGAAAGCAAACTGCAAGTATTATTTCTTCCCTAAACTTTTTTTTTTTTTTTAACTATTTGTGTCAGAAATTGGCTTGGTATAAATGAGTTTTATATGTATGTGTGCAGTTATATGAGCACTGTAGTGCCTCTTTAACAGTTGACTATATCATGTGATATTCCTCAAAGAGTCCCCACACACTATGTGTGATGAATTGTCAGGGTCAGAGATACTCGCACACAGCAGTTCCATAAAACAGTGCTACAGGCCAAAAGGTACTAATTTACTGCTACATAAGATAGCAGTTTACGCTGGCAGACCCTGTACTTTCAGAATATGAGTTATGGTTAGGGAATATTAGTACTTCCTGCCAGAGTGAGGAAATTATTGATTGGATCCCACCCTAGTCAGGCATATTTCCCCATGTTGTCTCTTGTGAGTAGTTTTAAGTAAAAAGGAAGGCATTAAGGTAATTAAAAAAAAAAAAAAAAAAGCAGCAGTACAGTTTGATGCATTGAAATAGTTTATTTACTGGGTTGTCCATACCTTAAGGTTTTTGCAGCTTTTCATCAGATACTTGACATCATAGATAGATGGGAAAAAGAGATTTAGGATATGAAAAAATTCATGTTCCTCCTCGGGTAGTCGGGAATCTGTCAAGAGCTTCACCATGTAGCCAAAATCATAGCCGCTGCCAGAACAAAAAAATGCCTTGAAAAATATGTTAACAACTCACATGACTGTCTGACAACAAAGGAAAGTTTAGAAATGTAAATGAAAAAGGAAATTCTGCAGTGAGAACCAATAAAATGAATGCAGATTGGACAGATAACAGCAGAACAAGAGAGGTTTCTAATCATTAGAAATACATAGTGCTGTACTAGGGTACAGCTTATAAATGTAACATGGCTCCTCATTATTTGAAGTAAAATTTTAACCTAGTTCATTTCCTTTGCAAAAGCTGCATTACTTTTTAAATGAGCAAGAAACAATGCATCTTGGGGAGAGAGTGTTTAGGGTTGCCCTGACATAGTGAAGAGCTCAGGCATATCAATAGAAGCATTAATACAATTAATGCACACCTGATTAACCTTTAGCAAGATATATACTTGTAGTAAAGAAGGTATTTACAAGTAATCTGGGATTTCTTTTACACTTGCCCTTTCTTGTTCTCTCATGCCAATTAATGTCAATTTAACTACAGTATGTTACAGTTTTCAACTTTTTTTATGCCTTACACATGCCTAAATGAGATGTTACATCAATGATGCCAAATAAAATGAAGTGCTCAGTACATCCTATGTATGATACCAGGGCTGAACTCTACCTGTGAAATGAAAGCCACTTCACGTTATCACAGAGAACCACGCCCGATGTCATTAACAATTCAGCGAAAGTCAGCGTGTCAATGCCTTCCTCTTCATGCTTTTGGAACTGAAGGCCTGAATTTGCTAACAAGTCTATAGAATCCTGGGAATACATATCCTCACTGCAACATAAATCAAAGTAATGAAATTAGTAAAACTTAAAAGACATCACATTGATAATCAATATTTAAAGGAATACAAAAACGTGTTAACTGTATTTTAGTCAATTGCTAAATTGTATATTATGTATCAAAATGAGTGAGCAATACAGAACTTTACCTTCATAAAAGCATTAGACATAATTCATACAGTACTAATATAGCATAGGGTACATAAAAAAAATATTGCATAGTTTATAAGCTTTGCCACAACAGAGCACAAAGAAACAAATGTTATGTAAGCCCTGCCAGAAATAACTTACCATGTAAGTAAATCCACACTACAAGCTATTAAAATGTAGCTAGCAGAGTCTGTGTGAACCTTTAGTCGGGGTCACGCTAGTATTTTCATACCTGGGAACTTTGCTGCAAATTTTTTCAGAACAGCGGCCTTTCCGAGAAAAAGTTCACCATTACAAATTTATATAAAATGTATTTCTATTGAGTGATATATTGTGACTAACAACAAAAACACTACTGGTAGCAGTTTAAGTATGTTAACTGCAGCATAAGTTTGTACACTCATGTTTTACATAAATGCTTTTGGCCTGGACTGCAGTTCATTCTAGCTTAGAAGTCTCAATAGAAAGGGTCTTAGCTGTGAGTTAAGTGTTAGTTAGCCTAGTTTCAGCTAATATGCTGCTGGTGTGTAGTATAGAAACAGAGTGCTTGTACTGTAAGTACTGCATGAAGGTGGTCTGCCATAGCCATTAGGTACAGCGAAGAGGACAAGTGTATGTAATAATGCTGTGATTACTGTGTTGAATAAGCATACAAACTAGTCATTCAGCAAACTATTTGCTGAATGGCTGCAGTATATTGCTAAGTCTTACCATTTGCATGTTATTACAATGGTTAAAATTCTCTGGTGCCCAGTTAGTACAAGTTGCTACCACATTGATTATATTTGGAGCAATAATCTCCATTACACAAGTCCAGAGAGCATCTGGGGTGTAAAGGAAGTGTTTTACAGATACCATTACAATACAATTTCAGAATATTAAAGAAGAACTAAAGGTTAAAAAAAACAAAACTTATATTATGTTGAACCATTTTAGTCACAGCTTCAACTGTGCTGTAATTTCACTGCACCAAGGCAGACTTCACAGTGCTTAGGATGACACAGGAGCCAGTGCGTAGCTCTGCCGACATATGGAAAATGGCTCACACATCATCACGCTCATTGCAGGAAGCCTTCTCAATGGCCCTGTAATGAACATGATGACGTTGAAACCGTTTTGCACTTCCAATTCAATAAGTGGGCGGAGCTTCACATTGGCTCTTGTGTCAACCTAAGCAGTCTGAAGTCTGCCTCGGTGCAGTGAATTTACAGCACAGTTGATGCTGTAACTGCAATGGTTCAACTTAATATAAGGTACATTTTTAATATGTCTTTATCTTTAGTTCTCCTTTAAAAACTACCTATAATCAACAAAGGCACAGAATATCACAAGTTTGTATTACGGATGATCAACTGAAAGTACAAAGATATTTTTAAAATGGTATTCCCTGCTCATATACAAAACAAAAAGAAATGTCATTCTTTCACAGTGTTTATCCACTGCTTCATGAAAAACAATTGAAAAACATACGTGAGATTGAATTTGAAGTTGAATTGCCATGTGTTGGTCCCAGGTGGATACTCTCCCTTCTCATTCATAAAGGTAAGTCCAAGCTGAATTATTTTTAAAAGATCAACATTGCAGCGCAGCAGTTGGTACTGGTAATCTATTGTGCTTCGGAATTCTCCAATGGGTCTCACCACCACGCCAGGGAACTCTGTGTCCTAAGAACACAAAATCCATGCAAACTCAGATATCACTTCTAATCAAAGTGTCTTTTTAAATAATTGTGTTAAATAAGGAAAACTAACAGTGTATCAAGTAATCAAACCCACAAACAACATGTCAAAGTTATGTATCTTATAATACATTGAGACAGCATCCATCCAATCAGCCCTCATAAACTCTGTAAGTGCCATTTCTTCTTTTAATTTGAACTTCTGCAGCTGATATTTAGAGTGAATAACCAAACATAGATACATCCTTATAAGTTAGAAAGAAAAGTAAATGTTAGTGGCGCTAACAACACAAGCAGGCCTCGTATTGCAAGGAAAACAAAAGCATTTTCACCTGCACTCACTCAGCGGATATGACATTCTGGCAGATCCATGCACTCTTCCTCAGGTTATGAAAAGTCTTTTGTTTTTCTGTAATGAGGTCTTTGTCCATACTTTTTTGTTGAACTTTTTTTTTCCTGAACTTGGCTTATTAAAAAGAGATACACCTTTATAAAATTGGGGTCCCCAAACGCTGGTCCGCTGCCACACACAGTACCAGGCCGAAGGATTGTGATGTCCACTCAGAGATAGTGAGCAACAATGAGATTTTATACCCTCCCAGTCTGTGAAAAATGTTTCGGGAAGGGAACTGGTCCACCAACCAGAAAAGGTTGGGGACTGCAGGATTAGGTTACATAGGTAGTCAAAACTAAGCAATTTGCCATTGCACAATATGTCAAAAGCTCCTCGCCACTGAAATTGCTTTGTAATGTTTGCCTCCATGTAAGCACATTTTCTCCTCTGATTAGTAGAGGTTGTTCCTTCCCCATCAAGATTTTTCAACTATAAACTTCCAAATGATTAACATTTTTTATTGCTTAAAAAGAAGAACTAAATAATGTAATTTATATGCTCTTTAATAAAAGTAGAAAAGACAAAACACAGAGTTCATGGAAAAGAACAGCTAATAAGGGCCAGGGATTATGAACAGTAGATTGTGAAGAGAGAATATAAAGGGATGGACAATTTTAATTAGGACTTATACACACACACTTGCATTTTTAATCTGACTGCGGTCGCCTGATTAAAACAGGCAACACAAACTGTTCTGCTTTAAAAAAAAAAAAAATCATTTCATGTGTGATATGAAATTTTACAATTTGTAATTTAAAAACCTACTTAATTAAATTTTAGGCAAAAAACAGAAAATGACATAGAAAAGTTGAATCCGGTTTCTGTTTAGCACAACAAAACCCATTTAAACTACAACCTTTAACTGAATTCCATTGGGATGGATGAGGCAGTGGTGTCAGATCAGCTACATCATCTTTTAAAATGAACACAATCCACTACGTGCCTTACGTAAACCCTATTAACATCAACAACCATGTGCTTATGTCTAAAAGCCATTGCTGTAACAAATCATGGGAAAAGCAAACAGTGGGAATAAAATTGTATTACTTTATTCAATGTCACAATAAAAAAAACAACAACTTTATTTTATATATGCAGTAGGTTTTAAAATCTGACATAGTATTAGCTTCTATATTGCAGTCTTTTCTAACAACGTCATAATTATGAATTATAAGTATAACTATGCGAGTGGGAAAAAATACTTTCAATTAACTTTACAATTTCTTAATATTTGTGTAACCCTTTTTTGCTTTAATAACCTCAGCACATATAATATGTATATATAAAACAAAAGTAAACAGTTACACACATGGAATAAAAGTTAACCCAATGAAAAACTGTTGGGATTGTAGATACAAAGTAGTCCTATAAAGCAGAGAATACATTGATAAACTCAGTGTAGCATCCTTGCAAACTTATACAACCATTTTATTTTTCATATATACTGTATTATACACAAATATACTTTTTGTAATTAACTTTGGTTATTTTTTTTTTTAGAGTAAGTAAACATGGTCATTGTGTTATGTAATGCCATACGGTCTACATAAATCAACTATAGTACTTTTTAAAACATATTATTCCTACCATTGAATACTTTAATATAGACTTACCATTGCTATGTACCCATATGTGCGAACAAGCTCCCTAATTTTGCGCATCTCCTCCTCCAAGTTGATAGCCCACACCTCACATATAACTTGGCTATTATCTACCACAGCTGCCGGCATTTTGAATTAAAGTAAGGTGGCCAGTGCAGGCACAAAGAGTGAAAGGCAAAGAATGACTTTTCCTGGACAGAGGCAATGTAAGTTACCTGCAATTTTAAAAGAAATTAAAATATTATACATTCATTCTCCTGTCGGTGAAAACATTATAATTTCCTATACATATATTTAGTTGTGTTCAACTTGATTAGAGTAAAAAAAATACACTTGCAAGGTAATCAACTTTCTTACTATACAAAAGAAAACAAAAACTTTAATCTCAAAGAAAAAATAAATCCAAAGTAATTAATTCTAGGGAAAAAGTTGACAAATTTAGTAGTGCTTGATTAAAATACTTTTTAAGGGTTCCACTTTTCTTCAAAGACACAGACAATGGGGAAAGAGAACTCAAAACACTCTTTAAAAAAATTAAAGAAAACATTTTTAAAGTGCACCTGTCACCTCAAAACTAATACTAATTTAGGTTCTATTAATGAAATAAACGATATATATGTATTTTAAAAATGTAACTTTATACAGCGTTTCTCTTGTCAGCCTGACCTTTCTTTCCCAAGTTGGGTTGGGCAGGGCTAAATGATGACCGACATTATAGCTCCTCCAATCAGATCCCTACTAGATCTTGCTTTATGGGATCAGATTGGAGGAGCTATGCCAATCATCATTTAGCCCTCCCCAAACCGACTCAGAAAGAAAAGGACTTTTTCAGAGACAGAAAATGGTGAATTTGTTAAATTTGCATATCTTTGATCAAAAATATGTAACCGTGACATTTGCATATATGCCAGAATGGAAATATGATCATTTTAAAATCGAAGATCTGATTATGAGAGTAAAGATCCATTTTATGGATTTTTGGGCAAAAGATAAAAAGAATCATGTATGCATTTAACTCTAATATGAAAAATAAGAGTGCAACTAATTCCTGTATGCCAATTTTAAATGACTGCAGTGCAATTTCAGCAATGTGTTATCTGTTACTTTAAAACTGAAAGAATTACAAACATTATAAGGCAGAGATGTAAAATTTACATCTTTTATTTCCTTGACATGGCTATTCTCAACTGATGACTCTAGTTATACTGCCAGCTATAAAGAACCCCCATTCTGAAACATATTTTCCATTTTAAAATTATAGTGGACATAGTCTGCCTGAAAGAGACAAAACAGTTAAAACTATTAAAGCAGCTACTGAAAGCTCATTAAAGGAACACTCTGGCCAAAATTGAAAAAAAATGCATGTGTTAGTAAATATGAATTGCTAACTTTTATTAAATGCATTTTATTTTCAATTTTGCCCCTAAAGAGAAATAACTTACCTGTTTAGAAGCACTTCCTTGTTTAGGATTCCATCTTCATCTGTGCCGCAGACTCTAAGGTGTCCTGGAGCTGAAACTCTTCACAGCTGCAATCTTCTGCTTTCACTGTGCAGCCCCGGTGCCAGCTTCTCCTAATAGTCACATGGGAGAGCGCCGCATCATCAACCCATCTCCCCTTGATGATGCGGCGCTCTCCCATGTGACTATTAGGAGAAGCCGGCACCGGGGCTGCACAGTGAAAGCAGAGGATTGCGGCTGTGAAGATTTACAGCTCCAGGACACCTTAGAGTCGGTGGCACAGATGAAGATGGAATCCTAAACAAAGTAGTGCTTCTAAACAGGCAAGTTATTTCTCTTTAGGGGCAAAATTGAAAATAAAATGCATTTAATAAAAGTTAGCAATTCATATTTACTAACACATGCATTTTTTTTCAATTTTGGCCGTAGTGTTCCTTTAAAGTAATATATGGTTTAAATTGACGGGATCCTTACATCAGGGGTGGAGAAACTACAGCGGGCTGTATCTGGCCCTCCAGAAGTCTTGGACTGGCACACGGGAGAATAATAAAATGGAGGCGTGGCTTAGCACCATAGGCATCAACCCACTAGGCTTGCCCCCCCCTGGCCCGATGGCTTAAACATTTGCTCACACCAGCCCCAGACCAAATACTACCCCTGTTTCCCCAAAAATAAGACATCTCCCAAAAATGAGACCTAGTGCAATTTTTTCCAAATTTAGCAATATAAGGCCTGTCCTGAAAATAAGACCTAACTGCAATAAAGTACTGGAAATATATCATACAGTACTGAGTTTCCCCAAAAATAAGAAATCCCCCAAAAATAAAACCTTGGGGGTCTTTAGGAGCAAAATTTAATACAAGACCCTGTCTTATTTTCAGGGAGACACTATATGCACCATATACTAGACTAAACATATTTACCATTTTAAAATTACAATGGACATAGTCTGCATGAAAGAGACAAAACAGTTAAAACAATTAGAGCAGCTACTGAAAGCTCATTAAAGTAATATATGCTTTAAATTCACGGTATCCCTAGACCAGGGGTCTCTAACTCACGGCCCGCGGGCCATTTGCAGCCCTCGGGACGCTAGTTTGCAGCCCCCAGTCCTGCACTCCACCAGGCGTTTTTTTCGCCGGTGGAGCACTGGATCTGGCACAGAGGGAGTCCTGGC
>WMED01008491.1:0-10556 GCA_019650415.1 Pipa parva | reverse complement strand
ATATACATACATACACACACACACACACACATACATACATACAGAGAAAATTAGAATTCACCGCAATGTTTTTAATGTGAACATAATCCCTATGTCTTATAACACAAGACAATATAGATGTGTTTATTTTACAGTGATCAACAAACTGGCACTGATAATCTTTAATGCAAATCCATGTTTACAGACTCTTCCCTGTCACATGGCACAGGTTTAAAAGCACAGTAACACCAACAAATTTAAAATGTTTTTATAGTTACTATATATTAAATCTGTAAGAATTCTAAATTGTGACTAGAAAGTAAGCTATTTATCTATTTAGTGTTAAAAACAGGGCTTTAGGGCACGCTTTGTGAATAAACCACCAAAGAAAATAATGGGGCTGGATGAGGTCTTTCTAACAACATGGCTGCTATTAGTAAAGTTAAAAACAGAAAGCAATAAATTTCATGAATTCAACTTCAAAGATAATATTTTTTTTTATCATCACCTGCTGTATTTGAGTCTGAACTTGGCCTAAAAGAACAGTAACACAGCAACAAATGAAAAAGCATTGAATGCACTTTTAAATTACTACATAGACACAGTTTAGACATCTTGTAAGCACAGCCTGAATATAAAGTATTTAGCTATGTATCTTTAAAAATTGATCTAAAGCAGCGGTTCTCAACCTGTGGGTCGCGACCCCGGCGGGGGTCACGAGGCCATCCCACTGGGGTCGTGAACCACGCCGACTGCCGGAAGCACCCGCAGGAACCCTTCTTATAAGGGTTCCTGCGGGTGACGTCGGCAGTAAATGTCATCACGTGACGCGCGGCGTGATGACGTTTCGGCCAAACGTCGCGACGCGCGCACGTGATGACGTTCGGCTGAAACGTCATCATACGGCGCGGCGCGATGACGTCACAGGGGGTCGCGGTCTCAACAAGGTTGAGAACCACTGATCTAAAGCATCATAAAAAACAATTGGACTGGTTGAGGAATGTTTAATAGCTAGGCTGCTATCATTAAAGTTAAAAACAAAAAGAAAATAATCAAATTCATGTATCCAACTTCAAAAATAACATTTTTACAAGTTCTATATGTGAACAAGGGTTCAATCCAAACGGAATGTTTTTATTTTTTTGGGCGTTACTGGTCCTTTAAACAAAGATCACACTGGGCAGGTTGTTGTTGTGCTTTGGACACTTTTTAAATGTTAGATTCACAGCATCGTTTTCAGCATTGCTTTGTGGACAAATGTATCTTTTTAACTTTTAATAGGGTCTAACAGTCTACAGCAGCGGTTCTCAACCTTTATACCGGTGCAACCCCCGGCTCTGACGTCACCGCGCATTGCATGATGACGTTTCGGCCGGAACGTCATAACGTACACGCATACGTGATGACGTTTTTGGCCGACGTCACCCCGCAAGAACCCTTATAAAACGGGTTCCTGCGGGCGCTTCCGGGTGCCGCAGCAGTTCTCGACCACCATGGATTGGTCGTGCGACCCCCGCCAGGGTCCCGACCCACAGGTTAAGAACCGCTGGTCTACAGGTTTTTTTTTTTTATATTTATCCCTAAACATTTTTTAAATATATTTTTGTTTTAATTCATTTTCATTTGTCTATCTACTGTATTTCCAGGCTGCCTTCTGGAGTGGTGGACCAAGCATGCTCAGTAAAAGACCTGCTGCAAAATAAATACTAAAAATACTAAAAGCTTTTGAGTTTTTTTTGGCTAAGCTCCCTTTTTAAATTAAAAAATAGCAGTATAAAGGAGGTAGATGAAAAATCTATCTTTCCTACACCAAACTGAATGTTTATTTAGCCCTTATTAACACCAAAATTTCTATGCAGTTTTAGTTTTCCAGTGGCATTATGGTTATTGATCTAAAAGCAACTAATATATTCCATGTCCCTATTCTAAAAAGGAATTTACTGTATTATTTTATCCAATCTTCACCAGCAACTAAATTGTATTCTGCGCTACAGCGATGGTTCAAAATGATCATTGTTACAGCAATTTAAACCAACAATATTTACAGATGTGTCAGAGCGATGCAATACTCATTTACTAGAAAGCGCAGAAATAACAAGGTTCAAACAAGCTTAATCAGTTTAGCAACCAATTAAAAGACATCATGGCTGGTGACTTCAATTGATCCTCACCCATACACAGAGCATTTTTAATAACCAGTCAATTAGATACATCTTTTTTTGTTTCACTATCTAAAATTTACTGTCAAACAATGCATTGCAAAAAGTAATGTATGTTTTGTTTTTTTCACTTTTTCCATAATTACATTTTTTTCATCCCTAGCATATTATTTTAACTCTAGTTAGAAATATAGGAAAGACTCTCTACTAAAACAAGAAAAGGCTGACATATTCCCCATCTCTATGTACCCTCAGGGGTACAAGAACCACTGGGTAGAGAATCCAACACTTTTGCAGGGTCATTAAACAAGTGGCCAGACAGGAACGAGAAGTCTTTGTTTTACTGTTAGGCAGACACACTATACCAAAGCTCTGAAAAGGCAAAATGCAATAATCCATCAAAGAGGCATTGAGACAACTCAGGAAGTGGGGAAGAAACATAAAAGAGAGCTGTAATACCCCTGTAATTCAAGGTGACGCTGTGTCCTAAACAAAGTCAGCCACTTTTATACATCTTGTGAATTAACCTGGCTGCTAAGCACCTGAAGATTGATGGTCAGGTTCAGCAGCTCATTAGACAACATTAGCAAATTAACAGCATTTAAAAAAAAATAATAGTTGAAATATGCTACTGCTCCAATATGTACTTTTAATAACAAAATATTCAAACTTTTCTATTAACACGTATACAAGGTTCTGTAAAGAAGTAGTAAATTATATGAATAATTCAAATAGGTCTAAATGTGTACAGACTATAAAAGGGGGTATTTATCAAGCTTTTTGCTGATTTTTACAGGATCAAATACAACTTTTGAATGTAAAAAATATGCATAAAAAAGTGATCTTCTACGTGGCGAAAACTGCATTTTTAAATAGGTGATATCAATATAATAAAATAAACACAGTTTCTCCAACATTAGGCTATCAAAAATCTTTTTCAACTTTGATAAATTTTCCCCATTATGTCTCTTTCTACTCGATCATGCCTTTTAAATGACCAATAACACCAGACAAAAAGAAAAAAAATGCTAATTTGAATTGTCATGACAGTTACACCTGTGCAGTATATGTATTATCCGAAGTACCACAGGAAACAACAGGACTAGGCTAAGGTTTGCTTATACCGTACATAACAAATGAAAGGCAGCTGCTATCATTGCAAAGTATTCAAGTATAGAATTTTAAATAGTACTTTATAGAGATAACTTATGTCAATGCAATTGGGATTTTTTTTTTACTTGCCTTTTAAAATGAACTCAGAAAATCCTTATGCTGCAGAATGCCTTTGAACTGATGACTACCAATCCAGTTTTAAAGAAATGATCTGACATCCATAATGATTGCAGGTCTATTTAGTGTTAGCTTTTCTCCAGTATTTCATGTATTGTCCCATTTGTGGCAAATGGACACAAGTGACATGCCTAATGTAATCCTATTCTAAAAGGTAAAAGTTGCAATCTCTTAGGGCCTCCTTGACTAAAGGATGAATTCACCTGTCAAATTCACCTCGCTACAATTTGTGTTGCCTTGCCAAAATAGATGCAAATTCACTTCTCAGTATTGACCAAGTGGAGAATACACTTGCCAAACAGGTGGACTGCAGCGAATGCTCTCAGGTGCATAGTGTGGTGTAGTCAGTCAGAAGAAGGATGAGAAGTCACGCAGAGTGAGGTGAATTCAACAACAGAAGGGCAGTGTCACTTAGTCGTACTTTATGAATGAATATAGTCGCCTTATGCAACACTGGATCCCTGCTATCTGCCCCCCAATTCACCAGTCTGAAGTGGCGAAGTCAAACAGGGGAATTAAGGGCAGTACACCTAGTCACATTCAAACCTTCAGCATACTCCACATCTTAGTCAATATCAGAAGTACCATGCACACACATGCAAAGAGGCCACTAGGTCAGCAACTATTGCAGATGCCCGAATTGGTCGCGTATTCGCCACATTGCAGTTTTCTCAATAACCAAACATGGGGAAGTAGTAAATAGATGTGAATGCAAAGCTCCATGTGACTATTCGGACTTTTGACAATGAGGCCCTTAGCGTTTCTGCACAGAGAATCAGCAAGCATCATGTGAAATTGGCCTTAAAGGCCCAGTAACAACAACAAAAATCCTATTTGGATTGCCACAGCATGGCAGTTATTCAAATACTGCACTAGTTAAAAAAAAAAATGTAATCTTTTTTCTTTTTGCTTTGTGTCTGGTTATCTTTACTGAGAGCAGCCATGTTGTATGTGTTTGTTAAACAGACCTCGCCCACTTACATACTTTTCTGTGTTACTTCAGATAATATTTAGTAAGTGCCTCAGAAAGCTCAATTTTTAAAGCTATAGAGTTACATAACTTACTTAACGTAGAGTTTTTGGAAGCCAAGATCTGATTTTTATAGTAATTATAAATGCATTTAATTAATTTCAATTACAACTGAAAGCTATTTTTCCAAGAAGGAAAGTAGAGAAGCATAGTAGCATACGCTCATTATACACTGTACAAGAACAAATAAAAATATTACAAATGTGGTCTACTCCAATACTACAACTTATCTGAATGTGTTGCTGATGAAGCTTCCATTTTTTCATTTGGCTTTTAAAGCTCTCCCCAAATATGCAGACTGTTTCGTTCTAGCCAGCATTTGCTTTCTGAAGTCTATGGCTTTCTTCAAATTAACAACTGATGTTGCAAAAATTGTCCTGCATTATGGGACATAACAAGTACCACTGATTGCGAGTTCCTAAAAAGCACATGACATTTATCACTACCACAAAATTCCTTTTTCTCACAAATAGTATATCTTCAACAAAACTAGAGTGTTATATGGAAAAATGATGCAACCATCAGATTTCTATACTGTGTATTACAGTGTAAAAATTGTCACTGCTTCAACTTTTAAAGCAGCAAACAGGTTAAGCAATAACATTATCTTAAAAGACAAACAGCAGCAGGGGCAAACACTATCAACCTGGGTGGCAGCAGGCTCTGATATCTGGCAGCATTCCCCAAAATCAGGCTGTAGTTTGAAATACCTGGGTATCTTTTCTTTTTCCCTCCCCAGCTCTCAGCACACTTTGCTTCTCTAAATAAACAAGGGCGGCCTTTGTTTAAACATACAGAGGGAGAGAGAAGAGGAGGGTGGCAGGAGGGGGTGAAATAAAAAGCTATATTACATCACCAACAGCTTTTCCGTTTTTCAGTATCAATCGTGCAGTGCTTTGAAGGATGTGTGTGCGAGTCTGAGAGTGTGTGTGCTTTGATCTGAGCATTTCAGCAAGCCTGGAGGAAAGGTGTGGGTTTTGAAAAGGATTATTATTGCTTTGGCTGCACAGGTTTCTCCATTGCCACCCGCTTCCATTAAATTTTCATGTATTTTAACCCCTTGGCAGTCATACCCAAAGACACCATCTCTTTTTCTAGCCATCTGCTAGATTATAGGCCAATGGAGTGAAGCTGGCTCAATTCTAAGTGCAACTCAATCACATCCATCATTACACAGCAACCACACAATTATCTCCTGAATTCACCGCTACATATACAATTAAAACTATACTCACAGGAGATTCCAAACTACAACAATCTTAAAGGAAAACTATATGCAATATACAAATAGGGCTGTGCAGGCCTAAAGAACTCTTACCGATCCATGTCCTGCACTTCTTCCTTCTTCAGTATTCAGCAGTCTCCAACCAGTCTTCTCTCTTCTTGCAAGCGGAATCAGGACCAAATACCACTGCTGAGCATGTGCAGTGGACCAGAATTTTCAGATTAACATGACAACTGCTCATTCTCAGTTCTTTAAAGATGCTATCTTTGAATTCCTGACTTTTATTACTCTGCATTTGTTTAGGCTGGGTTTTGATGGGCAAATTTTCCTATGGCATTCTTTAAAAAACAAAAAGCGCATGTCAGAAAAAGGTGGCACAATAATACTGGTGAATTTTCCTATGCATTTTAAAAATAAAAAGCAGGCGCAACTTTGCATCGTCTCCTCCCTATCTCAGCTCTTTTGACTAATGTGTGACCACTATTGTTCAATTCCTATTGCAACTAATTTATTGCATTTTTCATGTTGTGTTTTAAATGGCTGAAAAAACACAGCAGGAAGCATCATCGCACATTTTCCTCTCGAAGAAACGTTAGTGTGGCATTGCACAGCCAATAGTCATTACTTTTATCAGTTAAGTAGAACCTCTACTCCTAGTTTTTTTCATAAAAACACAATGAAATAATCATTTGTAAACATGTCTACAGTACACACATGAAGGGCAAATTTGTAACAATATAGGAACACATCACCAATTGCAGCCAAGGGCAGGAATCCTGCTGATGACCACATTCATTTGCTAACCTGCTCTTTATGAGCACTTGTTCTCTAAAAGAGCGGTGCAGAGTGTTACAACTGGCAGTTTCATTTGCTTTAAATTGTGGTGCTGGCGGAAATGAAGAGCTCATTTAAATCCAATACAGCCAAAAGACTGATATTCCCAAGGAAACTGGGAGAAAAAAAACAATTTGTCTCTGAACTGGAATTCCCCTTTTAAGTGCACCTGTTACCATTAAGAGTTTCAGTGGGGGCAAGCAGGGCACCAGCAGAGATGGTAGGAAGCACTCAGGGGAAGCAGGATACAGTACCAGCTTTATTCTATCTAGATTAAGAGACAATTGCATTCAAATGATCAGCTCAGCTGTTGCCCTTCCCCCTACCCCATTGGAATTCTGATCCTGGTGACAGTCCCACTTTAACTGCTACATGGCAAACAGTGCACAAACTTGACCTAGGTGAAACGATTTACTGAAAGGCCTTCAAGGCTTCTGAACATGTTAAAAGGGAATTACAGACATGCAACCCTCAAAATAAATAGTAAACACTAGAACCTGTGGACCTGTTTGATGCCTGAGCATGATTTTCAACATCCAGCTCAAATTAAATCTCGCTAAAATGGAATTGATTATAATTCCACCCAAACCTGGACCTGCTCTTATCTTTTTCATTCAATCATCAACCCTGTAACATCTGTATATTGTCTTGGGGTGACCTATGGCTCTTACTCTTTTCTTCTCTAAACACATCTTGCAAAGATCTGCCCCTTTCTATCTCACTCCACTGCTAACACCCTCATGCATGTTCTCATCCTATTCCACTTGGACTACTGCAATGTTCTTCTAACTGACCTGCCAGCTTCCTACTTCTCCCCACTCCAGTCTATTCTAAATTCTGCTCATCTCCCTCTCTCCCCAGAAGGGACAGCCTTTCTCCCAGTCTGTCTTTGCTCTTTGGCTCCCCGCAAACAAATTAATCATTTATAGTGTTCTCCTTCTGACATTTAAGGCAATTCACTCCGTTGCTCATCCCTACATTTCCTCATTCGTATGCCCATACATTCCTCGACATCAACTGCGCTCCTCCCAAGGCAACCAGCTTTGCGTGCCACACACCAGTACTGCCCTTTCTTGTCTTAAACCCTTCTATCTTTCTGCCCCATACATATTGAATTCTACACCCCTTTATCTTCCCCAGGAACATTCCCTCTCCACTTTTAAAACCAAACTGAAATCCTTCCTTATGGAGCACTAACACACACACACACATATATATATATATATATATATATATATATATATATATATATATATATATATATATATATATATATATATATATATATATATATATATATGCACAATGCACTTTTCCCATGTCTGTAATATATTTGTATTACTGAACTGTACAGTGCTGCGTAAGTTTACGGTGCTTTATAAATAAAATTATACATACATACATACATAAACCTGATGCAACTCACGCAACTGATGTCAAAACAGTGTGAGTTAGAAAAAGTGCACAGGTCAAACCACTGTATCTTAAGATTGCTCTCAAAATACACTGAAAATTTTCACATGCACATGATCAGTCAGCATCAATTCATGAAAAGGTACTGCAGATTGTACCACAAATTCCAACCTTAGAACAAAATGATAAGCTTATGAAAACTGTCAACTGTGTTGCTACATTAATATGAAATACCAACTATTAATCAAAAATATAGATTTTTCAGATTGGCTGCAAGTGGTGTCCATTTAACCACAAAAATCATACAAGCATTGGGCATAGTATAGATAGATCCTGTAACTTTACTGATTGTTTACAACTCTGCTACCAAGGATCTCAGTGGACTAGCCAGATCCTGGTGCCAGAGTGGGATTGTACGACTATAAGTAAGAGAAACTTGGGTCAGCACTCTTGCTACTTTACATATGCAAGTACACATTTTTACCTTTATATGCTTACAACATTTTAGAATGCTTTAAAATGCAAAATTAAACTATACACGTATGCCCTATGCTATTAAAGAGGAAACATGGAAATAGGATATCACATTATTTAAGTTACACAAATCCTGAAATGTTTAAACACTTGTGATGGTAGAGGAAAAGGAGTCAATGCAACACAAGTAAAAGCAGTTTCTGCATGTAGCATGGCTAAGTTTTTCTTCTGGGTTTTTTTTTTTCTGGTAACTTTTATGATGTCATTTTCTCAATATATAAGTGCCAAAGGCACTTTAAGGCCCAACATTGGCATGCTATCATACATGCTAAATGCCTCATGCTTCTTATGTTATTGCCAAGGCAGGCACCTCTACACCTTCAATCAAGCACAAGTATAAAGGAGCTGTGTGGGAAGCTAAGGTTTCTATTAAGTCATTTCTGCTGTTGATCCACAGATCTTGGGAATCTAGCCAGCTCTGTATAATTTTCTTTTCTCTCTCTCTTTTTTTTTAAATTTTATTTAACCGCCTGGTGTCTGTTTCTAACTGGAGTCAATTTACTTGGCTCTACTTTCAAGAGGAGGTAACTCAACCCCACTAAAAAGGATGCTTTGGCTTCCCAGGCTGGTGCAACTCAATCTGGGTTGGGGGGGCTTTGCTCAGGGTGTTGCCTTTCTCACAGTATGCAATGTGCAGGCAGCAACCCCCAGCACTTATTTATGACGGCGCACAAGTCCTTTGAAATCGTAAAGCAGGACACCGCAGTAGGATTTGTTGGGTGATGCATTACTAGAAGCATGAAAATAACTTCCCACTCCTTCACACACAGCTAATAAAACCTGCCCCCTCACTTTTTCCAAAATTCACATTATGTAGGAAGATAATGGTAAAGTCGTAATTGGTAAACAGATTAGTTTTGCTTAGTGCAGTGATGCCCAACCTATGGCCCGCGGGCCGGACATGGCCCTATCTGGCCCACGGCCCAAATTCTGAAATCTGAAATGTTGGTATAAATGTGAATTCGCCAGCATGAACAGTTGCAATAGAATATTACTGTCGCAGTTGCGTCTTTATAATGAGATAAGTACACAATTGTACTTCATCCATGACTAAGTCAAAGGGCTGGACTTCCATGCTGCAGACCAGAGGTCCCCAACCTTTTTTGCACCAGGGACCGGCTTTAAGCAAGACCAGTTTTCCATGACCCGGTGGGGTGGAGGTGGGGCAGGGGCAGAGCTTTGATCATATGGGGGCAGGGTTATGGAGGGGTGGAGCTCTCCAACTCGCAGCTTGTCCTTACTCCGGTCTGAGCACATTCTGCGAGTAGCAGCACTATACATTAAGTTTCAGTGTACAGCACTGCTACTAGCACTGCTATATGCACCAGACAGCGCTGTATGGGGAGGATGCTGGCAGGACCTCGGTGTCTACAGCACTGCTGCTTAGCAGTGTTACACACTTAACACCGGTACCGGGAGCTGCGTCAATGAGGCCAGTCTTCTGCCCCGGCACGCCCCACATAACATGTTCTGCCCTGCCCCAACCTGCATAAATGTTCTCTGTCGTGACAGCTGCGAGCTGTCATGGCTACGGCAGAGAACATTATCACGTGCTCTGACCAGGCGCAGGGCTGCAGAGGTAGGTGTCAGCGGCGCTGCGGACCGGCGGTTGGGGACCTCTGCTGCAGACTGTCTGGTAGCAGTTATAATTGGAAGACTTTGCAACCACAAGCTGTGAACGTGGGACCCAGATAGGAGTCCTTCAACATCATTTATGGTGTCTTTTCATATTGCCAACACTTAAAGCTCACTATGTGTTTTGCCACACACATTTTGGTGTATGGAAAACATGAAAAAAAAAAACAACAAAAAACACCATCTTATACTTACATAGACAAAAGTGAAAGATGAAAGTAGACATATCAAACTGCAATTGCAGCTAACCTGAATAGTATTTGTGCAGGATTAAGACATGACCTGTCTTGTCTCCTTATCAGCATTCTGTGGGAATCTATAAATTCTACTGCACATCAGAAATACCTAGTGAGGGCTGGTGAACTGATAAAGTCTATCCTGAATAGCTACCCCATGCTGCCAAACTGTATAAACGAGATGAACTGTCTACATCCCATACCAAACAGAAACATACTTC
>WMED01008490.1:0-16887 GCA_019650415.1 Pipa parva | reverse complement strand
ACGCGTTTCACCGACTATGTCAGCTTCATCAGGAGATTTTAAACAGTCCAAATCAGTGGGCATGAACGCGGACATCAGCATACGCATGTCACTTGTTCCGAAGTGAGGCGAACACTACGCGCCTCACTTCGGAGCTTCCTGAATTCCCCCCTATATGTATTTATGTACCTTTATACAGCGCTTCTCTGTTATCTTCTCTGTCAATCCAGATTTTCTTTCAGGAGCCAGGTTGGGCAGTGCTAAATGGTGATTTACATCATAGCTCCTTCAATCAGATCCCTGCTAGATCTTTATTTAAGGGATCTGATTGGAGGAACTATAATGTCAATCATCATTTAGCCCTACCCAACCCAGAAAGAAAAGTTGGGCTGACAGGGAAGATGACAGAGAGAAACGCTGTATAAAGGTACTTTTTTTTTTAAATACTGTACATGTATACAGTATTTACAAAACGTTTATTTCATTAGTAGAATCTAAATTAATATTAGAGTTTTGAGGTGACAGGTGCGCTTTAAGGTTTAGTTTTGGCTTTTCTCTATTGGCAAAAAAGTTACACGGTAACAAATGTTAACTAGGTTATTGAAAAGTGCAATAATGACTCTTACCAGAGACAAGAGAATATAGGTGATACCTTTTATTGGCTAACAGAATAGATGGTAAATGCAAGCGTTCCAGACTACTTAGGTCTCTTCTTCAGGCATGGTAAAAAACTTAAGAATGACAAATTTATACAGAAACTGGTACACCATAGTAAAATGATATCAGTTTAACATCCTGGCATAAAAAAATCACAGACTGGAACAAAGCAATAAAATCTAATCAATTTAACATCAAAGATAAAAAGTAACAGACTGATACTATACAGTGAGATATTATCAGTAAAACAACAGTGCAAAACTACAAAGTCACAAACTGGCACAGATTTAATAAGTTTGACACCCATATGGAATGTCAATCAGTTGTTTAAATGTGAATTACAGTAATACAATTACAAACGTATAAAATCCACCAAACTGCAGTATAAGACAAACTGTGGGAGAGGGTTAATTGAGCCTTTACCAATGTTAGATTGATTATATTCCATTGCTTTGTTCCAGTCTGTTTTTTTTTTTTGTCAGGATGTTAAACTGATAACATTTTACTATGATGCACCAGTTTCTGCATAAATGTATTATTCTGAAGATTTTTGTTCCATGCCATGCCTGAAGAAGAGACCTAAGTAGTCTCGAAAGCTTGCATTTACCATCTATTCCGTTATTTATGGGGTCAGCAACCTTTTTGGCTGAGAGCCATATACATGCGGCTCTGCTCAGCCCTTTTGAATCCTGAGCCGCTGACTTCATATGTGAGGTCAGCGGCTCCAGATTGGTTCCCAACTCACGTCATACATGACGTCAGCGGCTCTGGATTGGCTAGCAACCTGGAAGCACCGTGACGTCAATGGCACCGGATTGACTAGCAACCCAGAAGTGCTGAGAGAACTTCTTCTCTACAGTGCCTGCCGGTGATTAGCCGGCAGACTGTAATGAGCGGTGCTTGCATATGAACAGTCAGTGAGCCAGATGCAGCCATCAAAAGAGCCACATCTGGCTTGCAAGCCATGGGTTGCCAACCCCTGCGTTAGCCAATAAAAGGTATCACCTACACTCTACCTGTCTCTGCTTACATCTATGGCTAACATGATGCTAAACTCTACTGCCAATGACTCTTACCATTATCACTGTTTGAAAAATATGCCCCTAACATTTTATAAAATGCATTTTATTAAATATACATACAGTACTTAGACATTACATCTGTTGCTCTGTTTATGGTGCTATAATAAGGATTTCAAACTGTCTGTAGACATTTTTGTTTGTTTGGGTCCAAGTCACGGTCTGTGATTTTAAGAACCCATTTACTTTAGATGCTAATAAATCCAATCTGCCAATAGCCACACTGACCTTTGTATGTGGTAATTTTCAGATCTCATTTCACTGTCCATAATGAATTAGCACATAAAAAATATGAAAACAGTCTCAACTCACTTTATGGCAGAGATACAGGCTATTGCTGTAACAGAAACATATAGCCCTGTGACCTGCCACATGCTAGGGGGCAATAACCAGACCATTATATTTAAGATAATACATACATTTATACACCATGTAATAGTTTCTCACCTGCCAACCTAAGTCTTGAAAACTAACATATAATTCATGCTTCCGACATGCTGTTTTAAGATCACTGCTGTTGTAATCTGATGGAGAAAAGGAAAGATAATATGATTTGACAATAGTTTTTTTTATTAAAATTCATTACAAATTGTCTTTACCCGATTGCTTTGCTATACTAGAAATAAATCAATTAAATAAATTTCTCTTAATAATGCACCTGTCACAATAGTCAATTTTCTTATATCATTTGTGAAAATTGGTACTATAAATAAGTTTCATTTAATTTATTTTCCTGGTTAGAGAAACTACCTTGGTAGGAGCTGTCCTCGAATGTCATTACCTCTTGGTTTAGTAAGATGCTTTCATAAAGAGATAATGTGTTGACTTGGATTAGTTCATAGACTTAAAACTTAAAAAAGAACGAATGTGCATTAACTGATATTCTTAAAGTATCAGGTCTGCCAGCCTGAACTGCTATATATATTATGAAGCAGCAAATTGGTACCTTTGGGGCGAAATTTACTAAGGGCGGATTTAGTCCGCCCGATCGCAATTTTTACCGCACGTGCGGTATTCCGATCGATTTGCGATCGCACGATCGGAATCGCAATCGATTTGCGATCGCATGATCGGAATCGCAATCGATTTGCAATCGCATGATCGCAAATCGATCGGAATACCGCACGTGCGGTAAAAATACCACACATGTGAACAGAAATTTACTTCGGGCGATCGTTTCACCCTTAGTAAATTTCGCCCTTGGGCGTATAAGGATATTTAATCTACATTACATGTCGTAATCTTTATTTAACATAAATGGCTTTGCACTGTCATTTTCTATACAAGGTTAAAATATTGAACACATTTTAAAGTAATGTAGATGTCAGGATATCAGTCATTGTTTTGTATTGTAAAGAACATCTTCCCAGTACTATATATCACTTGAGAAAAAAGTACATTAGATTTTACCAAAGCTGGTGATTTTGCCAGTATATTGCCTTGCTTCTCCCATGACAATATGGAGCTATCCTAATCAAAGGGAACTTAACATTGTGGCTCCTGTAAGGACTATAGGGTATTAGGTATATTAGGATATAAACTGGTTAAGCCACAGTGATTCTTTGTAGAAAGCAAAAAATTGTTCAGGGGACACTCCGAGAAGAAGGGCATCATACAGGCTTAAATCTGTGTTACCTCAGCACTGCTACAAACTAATTTCAATCACTTATACTTTTTTTTTCACCCACAGTTCTTTAAGTAGTAGCAGATCCAATTTAATACAGTCATGGAACATTTAAAACCTGTTAGGAAAACAGCTCAGGATGTGCTACCAGTTTTTAACAAATATATGTGGTGTATATCAACTTTAACGTTTGGTAATCATGTCTATTTTACATGAATTTGGTGCCTTAAAACCACATAAAACACAAGACAAAAGTTCTACCGCCAAAACCACACTTAACTGTAAAAACATCTGCTTTAACCTAGGACTTGTAGCTTTGGTCAGGTTTCCAAGCTTCAGATGGCTTCTAGAAACTAAAAGAACAGCCTTCTCACCAACATTGTAATTTGAAAACAGAAGTTCTGCTTTTCAGTTTAAGATATTTACCTGAGGGATGGTTTATATTTTGTATAAACTGACTGAGTAATCCCAGTGCTTGGATCCACTTCAGTTTTTAGAACTGAAAGAGTCGCTATAATAAATAATACAAAGTTCTCCCTTTGCTATGATTTTCACTGGTGGGGGTTTTGCTCTTATGTAGATATTGTAAGCTATCATTTCTGCCCTGTCTTCATAAAAAAGGATTGTTTATTTAAAATACTCTGTGGGGGGCCTATTTACTAAAGTCGTATAGGTTTTCTCCTCTTGATCGATATCGGAGATATAGAAAATTCACTAAGCCCTTTCCAACTTTTCTTTAATAATACAAGTATTTACCTAGGTGAGGGTAGCGAAAATCTATTATTCCCTATGGAAATGGGGCAGTACAATTTTACAAAGTCCCTGGCAAAAATATCGGTGATATTGATATCAAAGGGCTCCACTGACAGTAATGAAAATTGTAGCAGTATCAACACATCAATATTGGTACTTTTTTTGCCATTTAATAAATCAGGGGAAAAAGAAAATGCAGCAGAAAAAAAAATAGTGAAAAATGAGCAAAAAAACAGGTGAAAAGGATTGAATGAACTTAGCAAATATCCCCCAATTTATTTGACAATGGTGATGTGTTATGACGAGGATTACAATGAGTATAACAGTCACTGAACCCATTTTTCTCCCTGTTGATCCTTAAATCCTTATCCCTGGCATAACCATCCAGTGCAGTCTGCAAAACTGATCATATTGTTGTTAAGACCACGCCTCTACCTTATGGGAAAACAACCCTATGTATTGGACAAGGATTTTCACAGCCAAGTAAGACAGGAGACAGTTGGGCAAAGTTAGTACCACTCTACAAATATCTTTATATTTTATGGCCAAAACTTTAGATTATGTTTCATTAAAATAAATGTGCAATAGGCATTGATAATTAAAATATAACCTTTATTTATTAAATAGACACCACCACATTTAAACATTTTTTTACATTTTCATACAAACCCATGAAATCTACTGGTTTCAAAAGATTCCTAACATGACTTTGAAATGTTGTGATAGTTTGAAATGCATGGGGCATACTTTCTGGATTCCTGTTGGTACAGGAAACTATCTTCAACCCATGCTGGCTGATTGGCTGATCTGGTGGGTGTAGCTCATACCCTCAGTGCTAGTTCCTCATAAATGTCAAATGCCTGATCAGTTTCATGTAAGGACATGGGCAGAGAGGAAGCCTTCTTTATTTTATTACTGCAGTTTCCACCTTCCCCCTTTAAATACTGATCACTGGATTGGTACAAGGTCCCACTAGGTGTTCTGTCCTAGCTTGGGTGGAATGGGTGATCTGCACAATGTGCTGCATTAAAATATGTGGTACAGTGATCCAGGCAGTTTTGAGACCACAGCAAACTTCAGTGACTTGAAGAGTAAATGGGGGGTAATCTTCATGAAAAATGTTGAAAGGAAAATTCTTCTACCTAGAAAGTGCCAACCTAAATTTTATACCTCTACCTAAGAGATGGCAATGCTGATACTGTTGGGCACAGATCCAAGCATCAAGCTAGAGGTGCTGCTGGCTTAAACTCATCTAATTTCTCTGACTGTTTTGTTAAAATATCTTTCAATCTATGGAAACAAGTAATTAGGTGGAGCCAAAAGGGGGAACAAGTGGGAACAGATCACCCAGTACATAGTATGGTAATATATTGTGGGGTGTGCTATGCAATAGTGGAGTATTTATAGTAGAATTCAATGTTCAGGATGATTATATACTTATGGACATTCTATCTCAGCAACCATAATAATTCCAAAGCAGTTGGACTTAGATAGATTTGTTCCCAGGAAGCCACATTTCCCAGGTACTGTATGTCTGGCTAAATTCCTTTCTGTGTTGCCTTCATTTATTCAACAGCTCAGTCAGAAGCCATCTTCTACCAGCAACACAAATGGATCATAAAGTTCCTGCCACAATTTCCAGCTCCTCCTCTCCAGTTTGGTTTACTTGTTTGTAGCTCACCATTAATATTGCATCCCCTCCCTTCCTACATGTAAGCAGCGGTGGTAAATTGCACCTAGCAAAAGCAATACTGTATATTAAAATCAGAGACCATGACATAAATTCTTATATTTTAACAGACTATTGAATTCTGGTGAACGGATTTGTTAAAATATATTTCAATAATATGCTCACAAACCAAAAAAACATAACTAGCCCTTTTAATCCTCTCTAGTAATGATTGTTTCAACTATTAAAGGACCAGTAACATAAAAAAAAAATCAAAATTCCCATTTAGATTGGCATGGTAGTTAGTTATGCCTTTACTGACCGCAGCCAACAGACCTCCCTCAGTCCCATTGTTTTCTATGGAGCTTTACATAAAGCATATATAGGAAGTATGCTGTAAAGTACAATTTTTAAGACTAAGGGGGGCTTTTCACTAAGGTGCGAATTCAACTGTCGAATTCGCAAACAGCGGATTCCTGTAGCAAATCTGCTACAATTTCTCCATTGTAAAGTTGCAACAATTTTCCCATAATAATATTCTCATTATAAAGACGCGACTGCAACATTAGCAGCCAATTGCGACTGTCTTTATCTGTCGAATTCGCACCTATACGCAACAGTTCGGACTTTAGTGACTAACCCCTAAATATCTTAATTTATGGACACAATTTAGAATTTTTGAAAGCACATACTTAATATATAGTACCTACAAATGCATTTGATGCATTTTCAATTTTTGGTGTTACTGTTCTTTTAATTGTACTTAAAAAGTAAAGCATGAGTTAGCAGTCATTTTTAAGGCTCGTTCTTACTACTACTGTTTTGCACAAAATCATTGTTGTGAATTGTATTACTAGTAGTGACTTTCACTATTTCTAAGGAAAAAAACAACCAACCAGTGAGCTACAGTGCCAGTGTATTACTGCCTTTATTTGACATGAACTACATGGAGCTGCAGATTTGCACAGCTTGTATGCATATTCTCCTGCTGTACTATACTATAATAGTATAATACAGTTAGTCCTCGGGTTACGACGGTCTCGAGTTACGTCATTTCGTGGTTACGACGCTTTATACGAGAGTGTTTGGTGTAGGTTTGGTGTAGTTATAGGTGTTAGAACAAGTGTTTGCAGTACAGTACTGTTATTTTGGTACAGTACTGTATATGAATGTATGGTCTGACTTACATCGAAATTTGGTTTACAACGCCATGTAAGAATGGATCAACGTCGTAAGTCGAGGACTACCTGTATACTATACCCAGTTATTATATAGCCAGTGTTGTTCCACAGGTAAACAACACATATACAGTACAAGATGTTTTTGGGATTTCTGGGTTTCCACAGTCAGCGCTGTTCTAGGACTAGTCTAATGAATGAAAGCCTCTCAAAATGTATCTATTGTATATTTTAAACAGTAAATGAAATCCTTAGAAATATCACCTAATGTAACTAGTGTTTAACATTGAAAAATGTGCTATAGCAGTCATGAATAAATATGGGAATTAAAGCAAAATGTTCTGTATTCTGGAGCTGCTTTAATCATGGTCTTCTTGTAACCTCAACTTAAATAATTCTCAATTATTTTAATAAATTATCCTTTACATTTTTGTAAATATGTATGTATTTTAACAAATGTACCTTTATACAGCATTTCTTTCTTTCATCTTCCCTGTCAGCTAGACTTTTCTTTCTAGAGTTGGGTTGGGCGGGGCTAAATGATTGACATTATAGCTCCTCCAATCAGATCTCTTAAATCATGATCTGATTGGAGGAGCTATAATGTCAATCATTTAGCCATGCCCAACCAGACAAGAAAGAAAAGTCAGGCTGACAGGGAAGATGACAGAGAGAAACGCTGTATAAAGGTACATTTTTTCAATACATATTTATTTACAAAAACATTTATTTCATTAGTAGAACCTAATTTAGTATTAGAATTTGGAGGTGACAGGTGCACTTTAACGTTACAATGCCCAGTACCTCTTTGTAGACTTTGTCACTGGTACATTCTCCAGTAAGAAATCCAGGATGAAGGGCACATCTTTCAGTGACAGATGTAGCCTGCAGAACAAACTCCCCACACACAAATGCAGAACTCACAGGACTTTCCTAATGGTATGCAATGCCATCAGTCAGGCAGATGTATGCCTAGGTTGTTTTGAAATACCTATTCACAGTCATGCCCTAAATTTTTTATTGTTCTGTTTATTGTTTTATTGTTCTTAATATTTACATCTGCAAATAGGGATGCAACTTTGCACATACAAAACAATGCAGTCGCAGCAGTCCAAATACATTGCTTAGGGCCCAGAATGCATCAGTTTCAGTGCTCATTGCCATTCTATCTATGAACTTGGTTACAAGTAAAAAAAAATTTTTATTATCTCATTCCCCAGCAATGATACTCAAACATTATGAATATCTTCATACTTTTGCAGGCTTCAGTTTTATATAATGGAAAGTTAAATCTTCATATTTTTTATTTCCCATTTCTGTTAATGTGACACAACTATGACATATTAGAGAATATCATGTTCTGTGTTCACTGGTAAATATATACTGTTCACAGAGCTCACTTTGTCAGTGGCTGAGGAAATATGAGCTAGAAAGCAATTTTTCTTTTGATTTGGTTCATTTTACACAGGGTGTTGACATGAGGAATAACATAATTCAGGAAACTTTTTTAGTGATGACATTTGCTCATCATTTGATCAGTCTAGGGTCTAGTGACTAATACAACTGCCTGGTATTCTCTGTATAATGGAGTTAGTTAGGAAACCTTTTCACAATTAACCTAGCCCACATTCAACCAAACTTAGGCAGTGCAGTGGCTCAGTGGTTAGCACTGCTGCGTTGCAGCTCCGGGTTCAATTCCACCCTAGACTTCATCTGCATGGAGTTTGTATGTTCTCCCTGCTCCTGTGTGGGTTTCCTCCAGGGACTCCAGTTTTCTCCCACAATGCAATAAAGCATATTATTTGAACCCTGACTAAATTGGCCTTAATCTATGTGTGTGACTGATAGGGAAACTAGATTCTAAGCTTCATGGGGCAGGGACTGAAGGGAATGATAAATCTCTGTAAAACTATACGTAATATATCAGTGCTATAAAAATGAATCAATACAATACAATAATGGATGCGTCATTACCCCACATACTAGATAATGGAATCAGCTTGTTCAAACATTTACCATTTTGAAGAGCAAACTAAATCACAGAACTGAAAAGATTGTATATTCAATAACTTTATTGCTGAAGTAAAATAAATATTTTGGGGATTCACATTCCCTTCCTCAGAGAATCCCCAAAACTTTTCTGTTCTTTCACTTAAATAAATTAATGGAATAAAGAATCATTGCAGCTCTGTGATTTGCAGTGTTCTTTGTTGCTGGTAAATGTTAGTCAGCCAACATTTAGTGGAAACCCAATACACCATAAAAACCCTCAAAAATTAAAAAGAAAATGTCTACTAGCCATGAATATGGCCGATTCATGTTAGAGGTTAGAACATGCATTGTGTTTAACCTTTTTACTTCCTTCTGCAGTAAAGAAACTTATGAAATTTGTCTGACAACTGATTCTTCCCAAATAAACAGTGATCTGTAGGTGATTCAATCTAATTCATAGGTGGAAACTATTAACATTTTTGGCACTAAGCAAAGAGAATCACAGCTTGCAGGGATAAGAAACCACAGTTGTTTTTCTGACAAGCAGAGGGCAGTACTGGAGGAGAAAAGCACAATGGTAAGCATTAAGCCCCACCCCTTCAGAATCACCCCTTGAAAAAAGTTGAGTTCTCCTTTAATAAAGATCAAATATATCAGCTGTGACATACTAGCACCAGCAGTTCTATCAGATCGAATTGCATACCAAAAGTTACTGGCTTGCTTCTTAATAATATAGCAGGTTAGGCTGGCAGACCCTGTATGTTAATTAATACTTTTAAAGAAAAGCAATAACAGTTGAAAGACCCTCTAAAAGTATCTAAACAGGCATTTGCAGTTATCCACAAATTTGCATAACTACACATCAAACAAACCACTGCCTACTAAACATAATGAACATCACATGATGTTAATGATGATGATATTTATGCAGAGAAATTGCCTTATAGGTTAAAAATTGAAACCGATATTTATTGTAGCTCTGTAAAATTAGCTTCTGTGCTCTGTAACAAATCTATAACATTAGAAGTTTTCAAGAATAAAGTCAACTCTCTGCCGTTGCTAGTCGTCATGTGAGACCAGACCAAACAACCTGCAATTATCATGGTCACACATCTGTAACAAATTCACAAGGCAGAACAATTGCACTTTTAAGTCATCATCTTTTTGTAATCCTCTATTATTAAATATAATCTTTCAAAACCAGGACCAGCATAGTATAGCAAAAAAACGATTTAACTCCAAAAGTTCTGGGAGAATGACACAGATTATTGCACTGCTTACATTACTATAAATGCAGTTGTTATTACTTTGAGCAGATTAAAAGCTATGTTGATGCACAGTGCTGGATCAAGGTTGCTCCTGACAACAAGATCCAGATGTGCATTAGTGCTCTTTGAAACATATATATTTTACCCCTTGGATTAATGGATGGTATGCAGAGGTTAATGCTGAAAAGCCAGCAAGCTTGTATTACTTTGATGGAATTTAATTCTAGGCTGCATGTAGTCAAGATGTGCTTTCTTTGGCTGCCTGCTAATGAGAAGCAGAGCAGAGGGATCTTAGATGATGAAAACTACATGGCTGAATTGTTGCTTGAAAGAGATTTTAGCCACCACACATGGTTTAATAATGAGCAGGTGCAAAGGAGGTCTTATGACAAACATAACATTTTTAAGGAATGCAAGCATTTTAGACTTATGACCCATGTACAATTGTTGGAATTCTCCTTTTTTGCAAGTTGAGAACTACAACTCCCAACGTTCTTAACCAACTGCAGCTAGATTAGGCACTTCCTCAGTTTACAGAAACACTAACATTGAAGGCAATGCAGTTCTGTCTCAAGCAAAGGACATCATAGTGGGGTCATGTACATTAGTGTTTTGTTAAAAAATGTTATTTTTATTACTGAAAAACTCTAAAGACTTGAAAAGCTTTATTTTCAGGATAAAGGAAACAGTTTTAACCATACACTTTTCATCAGTCTGCCAAGTGTGCATCATGTATCCTTTCACTGGCGTGTAAGTACAAGTACTTGGCTTTTATGTCACACACTGAGACTGCTGTTAGTACATTTAAGTCAAATGTGTTCAAGTGATTTTCAATACTTCTAAAAACAGAGAGAAAAGGCTTGTGAGAAAGCAAAGGAATGACATTTGGATACATGCGACATTTAGACCTGAGAATTAATAGTAGTGTAATCTAGAACACTGAAGTACCACACAAGGACTGGGGGGCAGATGTAGTCTTTTAAAGGAGTTGTAAAGCCTCCAGCCGGCCCAGAAACCTATCAGCTCGCATTGTATGTGTGACTTCATTCAATCACATACAACACCTTTCATGTGGATGCAACAGATGTTTCACATTCTATATAGCAGACAGGATAACACTTCTCTAGTCTTAAACAATGCTTCTCACATACAGTTTTCCTTAAAACCTCTGGCCCTTATTCACCAATGTGCGAAGTGAGTCGAACACTTCGCGGCTCACTTCGCACATTGGTGAATAAGGGCCTCTATGTCTGTATGGTCACATTCAGCTTCTGGTGAACACAAATGTAAAGCAGATTATATATACAATGCACATTGTAATATACATATAAATCAGCACTCCTAATTTTTCAAGTAAATAAGATCTTTTCCTTCCACATATACTCTTACTATTGACTATAATTGTTGGTCTCTGTGGTAACATTATTATAGTTTTGCTATATAAAATAACCATGCATAAGTATAAATTTTGTGGCCCATTCACTAAGGATTTTAGATATGGGTAAAGGCTCAAGTCCATTAGGGTTTAGGGTTACTGTAAATTGACATTAGTTGAGTGAGTGGTACTTGGCAATATTTCTAGGTATCAAACTCAGTGATTCAATAATGGTGTCAAACATTTATGAAAGTCCGAACAGGCATGTAAAGGTCCAAATTTGTGTCTTTTCAACATTTTTCCATCACTGTGTATTCATCAAACTGTGCAATGTGGCAAATTTGCATCAAATTAAGGCCCTTATAACCATCTCATACTTACAGAGCTCTTCACATTACATTGAGTGCACGTGCACATGTACAGTAATTTAGCTATTCATCAAGTACTGGAGTATGTCAAAGTAGTTGAATTTGGCAAGTCACACTGTGTCTACTTCATCAGTTTGAGTTTGTCCAGATTAAAGTCGTGAAGTGTGGGGGGGCGGTTTATGCATGAGCTACAATGTGGCAGAACGCAACTGCTCTTTCAAAAGTGACAATAAACACTGTGAGTAATTGGCAACATTAACTAGAGATTAGGGGGACATAGAAAGGGATGTAACATTCATTTAATATAGTTGGACATTGTGAGGATGATATCTCTGTACTTCACTGGTGGAATTAGTATCTCTATGCATGACTACACATCCTACTACTGTTCAACTAATTATGCTGCAGAAGAAACCATGTCCGACACCATTCACTTCTTCACTAAAGGAATCTGCCACTGAGTAAGGAGTAGAGAGTACGCAACTATTGCAGATTTCAACCCAGAGTGATGAAAATTCGCTTTGATACTTGAATTCACACTTTGCTTAATAAGCAACTAAGAGTATTTTTCAACAAATGGGGCCTTATGCATCAAAATGAGAATTCGACTGTTGAAGTGAATTTTTCAGCACAAATTCTCTACTCTTTATTCACTTAACATAGCGAAGATGCGACTGTGTCTGTAGCTGTCTCTTTCGTAGTGTGGCAAAGTCAATCAGACAGTAGGAGTCCTGCCATCAGCCCTCTAATTCTAGCAAAGTGAAACTGGTGAATGCGATATAATAGGTGCTGTGACAGACTCGGATGTTTGATGAAAAGTCAAATTACCTGAGCACGCGCATGTAAAGTGGTGCAAAATGCTCCATAAGTCTCGACTGCCATAAGCTGTCAAATAAGTCTCAAATTAGCCACATCACAGAGTTTTCTGTATACCTAAATTTGGGCAAGTGGTGAATTCTTTAGCGACTATTTCAGAATTCATGAATAGGCCGAATTTCTTCAACACCACTTTAAAGTACCCGTGAAAAATAAACAATGGCCCTGGCAGGAAATAGAAACAATCATGTAACGTGCCAAAAATAATCTTTGTTTAGAAGAATTGGTAAAAACTGTCATTTTTATAATTTTTGCAAACACCCCATTAACCCAAAATAGTTGTTATCTGCATGTCTCCATAAAGGTTTCTTAAAGGTTGTTCTTGTAATTTCTCAGTTCACGTTTATATGTGTGCTAGTTCTGGTCATTTACATTTTTTTTCATATCAGATATTGGAAACAGTCCCTGCTGGCATGACTGCCAGTTACAGCTGTGAAGCCACATAATAGACAGCAATCAGATGTAAACTGCTACACAGTGAATTTAATGATATAATGATTGCTTGCATAGATGATCGGCATTTCCCATTCATAATGTAATGAAATATACATATGTATTTGTTACATATAAATACGCTTGTTCAAAGCCACCATATTGCAGAAATGTAGCATTTAGAGTTCATTGTTTGTATCAAACTAAACCTTCCAGTTGAATGCCTATAATTCTATTCCTATATCTATGTTCTCCATGAATTTTAGATGAATACAAGATGAATATACTTTTATTTCTAAAACATACCTCATTTCTATAAACCAGGTGTATAGTGTACATCAGTATAGAATACAGTAAATGAATCCCAGCTGCACTAAAAACATCAACATTTTCCAAATTTTAACCTGGGGAAGAAGTCTGTGAATACTGAAATATATAAAATAACATTCAATATGGTATTGGCAAGGTAATTGCCAAAGTCATCACTTTCACAAAAGTTGCAGATGGGACATATGTTTTATAGAAATGCAAAAATGTAGTTCTCAAAAAATGTTTACAACTGACCATTGAAGATAACCATGATTTTTGTAGCCTTTCAGTAAAATTAAACAATTAGGATATACTGTACATGGAAATTCATCAACAGGGGAAATTGGTTATGGAAGTCTAGTAAACCATAGTAACAAACAGAAGCTGACTTTTAAAAGGGGGTAATTCAGCAAGGTGCGAACTCACCTTGCGATGCTTCGGTTCACTTCGCAAAAATGGTTACATGCTGGCTTCTCTCCTACATGCGCACATCAGCGCACGCTTTAAAGGTATTCCAGTCTCGCGAGGCAACTCAGATGGTCGCGAGGAGACTGGAATACCTTTAAAGCATGCGCTGATGTGTGTGTGTAGGAGAGAAGGCAGTGTTTAACCATTTTTGCAAAGTGAATCGAAGCAACGCAAGGTGAGTTCGCACCTTGCTGAATTATCCCCTTAGAATTCCGTTTTCCCTATACCATGCTAACAGCTGATTGGTTGCTATGGATTTCTAGAACTCTGTAAAGTTTTCCATTCTGTTGACGAATTCCCCTTATAGAATTTCAATTTGAATACAGTAAGTCACTACTGTATAATGCTATTGTAACACTAAAATTGCTAAAAGGGGGAATAGAGATACATTACCAGTTATACTGGATACTTTGGGGACATCCTGAGATGGAGTATAACGGTTGCGATTCTGAATTTTGCGCTTTCCTGTTGAACGTGTTGTCCTTAAATGAACTTCACTGGCTTTAAAGAAAGCCACCATAAATGGCTGCTTATTATAAGGACCATCTCTGCCAACTAAACCTGCATCCTTGCTATTTACATTTTGACCTAGAAGAGAATCAGAGAGAGAAATTGAAGGTTACCACAGTGATTTGTTTACAGTCATATTTAAAGAATATGGTCTAGAAAGCACTTTAATAAGTACAATATCTTATCATTCAGATTTTCAGTAAGAAAGAAAGCAAGAACAACCTATTACAAAGATGTGATTTTCCATGTACTACAAATAATTATCACCAAGAACTAAAACTTGATAAATATAATTTGTAATGATGTAAATGCAATGACAAATAAAACACTTTACAGTATACATCACAAGATTTGGAGCCTTATTGACTAAAGTCCAAATAGTCACATAGAGCTGTGAATTCGTGTTTATTCTCCACTTCCCCATGTTCGCTTATTGAGCAAAGTCTGCAAAGTGGTGACTATACAACCAATTCAGCCGACTATGCAAGTCGCAACCTTATGGAGCTCTTGACATCATTTTGAGTGCGCATGCACAGGTACTTCTACTATTGACTAAGAGGCATAGTGGTCCAAAAGTGTGAATGCGACTAAGTGAACTGCTCCAAATTCATCTGTCCTTCAGACTGTCAAATTAGGGGGTTGATTGCCTGGGTCCAGTGTTGCGTAAGTTCAAAAGTGACAATGGCGACTGCTACTGAGTGACAACATGATCTGGGGACAAGGTGACATAGAAATAGAATGTTCACAGAATACAGTTAGTGGGATATGATGAGACTGACGTCACTGCCCTTCACTTGTCGAATTTGCCTCATTCCGCATGACTTTGCATTTTACTTCTATCCAACTGACTATGCCAATAATACACATGCTTGTTTGATAAATGTATTCTCTACTTAGTCAATAGTGAAAAGTGAATTCACGTCTATATTGGTGATTGGAGTGTATTCGGACTTTAGTCAGTGAGGCCCTTAGTGGTTTGTAGAGGCATATTTAGAAGCAATAACTTGGAGTATTCACTTTGTATGGCTACTATCTTATATGTAGTCTATTTGCAATTACCTTATTACACTTGCCAGACTTATGTTCAGCATCACTTGCTTCGATGAGGTCAATGCAAATGTATATACCTTTTCACATAATGTTAACACAAACCTGATGGGTCCACACTAAATTGCTTAAGGTTTTGCACCAATATATTAATAATCAGTCATTCAATATATCATGACTAGCAACACTAGCTCTTATTACTTAGCTTACATAGAAGAAGTAAGAACACAATTATGTTTTCATAAAAGTAAAATCTATGGTGTATTACTCTTTTATAAATTGAATTTATATGATATAGTATATATTATTATTTATTTGTTCTTATATAGTGCTACTATTTCACACAGAGCTTTATCATTCACATCAGTCCCTGGCCCATGGCGCTTACAATCTAGTTTTCCCTATTTTGTCACACACACACACAGATGTATGTTTTTGGATTGTGGGAGGAAACTGGAGTGCCCGGAGGAAACCCACGCAAGATGAAATACAGGGTGGAATTGAGCTTAGGACCTCAGCGTTGCAAGGCAGCAGTGATAAACACTGAGCCACCACACTGCCCACTGTCCAATTATAATAATTATATAAATATATATCACTACCTGATTGTTGAGTATGCCCAAACAGCAAACCACAGATTTGAAACAGAACCTCCTTCTTCACAGTGTAGCCAGGTGAGCTAAGTCCTAACTGTATTTAATGACTGATCTATTTACATGTTATGAACCTCACTTTTAGACCAAAATTGAGAAATTAGAAACCTATATAGGAATATTTTCAATTGCACATTCAGAGATTCCTACTTAATGCATCCAGTTTTAGGCCCCTCCTGGAGTAATATAAGTGATAAAAATGGGACGGCTTTTAATTCTGGAACTCCAGTGACTGGTAGAAGGATGCAATTTCCTCAAGTTCTATTACAAAGTCTATGACAGTAAATTTAAAGTTCACATCAGCAGATGGAAGATTAGAGGAGATTATTCACTAAGGTGCGAATTCAACTGTCAAATTCGCAAACAGTGGATTCCCATAGCAAATCCGCTACAATTTCACCATTGTAAAGTCGCAACAATTTTTTAATGTTAAGATTGAGACAATTTTCCCATAATAAAGTCGCCCAAATGATAAAACATAACTATAACTTGAGATCTGACAATGACATCCTTAAACCAAAGTGAAATGAAGAAATAGCCAAAAAAGCAGCGGTGGTGCAACCCTTTATTGGGTGAAGTGAGCATAGTAAACACAGAGCCGGCGTTAGGGGGGGGCAAAGTGGGCAATTGCCCAGGGCCCCCGCACAATG
>WMED01008488.1:0-16888 GCA_019650415.1 Pipa parva | reverse complement strand
TAGTAAGGCTCAGCAAGGAGCTGTATTCATACACTGCATCAGCTATAGTAAGGCTCAGCAGGGAGCTGTATTCACACACTGCATCAGCTATAGTAAGGCTCAGCAAAGATCTGTATTCATACACTGGATCAGCTATAGTAAGGCTCAGAAAGGAGTTGTATTCATACACTGCATCAGCTATAGTAAGGCTCAGTAAGGAGCTGTATTCATACACTGCATCAGCTATAGTAGACTCAGTAAGGAGCTGTATTCATACACTGCATCAGCTATAGTAAGGCTCAGAAAGGAGTTGTATTCATACACTGCATCAGCTATAGTAAGGCTCAGTAAGGAGCTGTATTCATACACTGCATCAGCTATAGTAGACTCAGTAAGGAGCTTTATTCATACACTGGATCAGCTATAGTAAGGCTCAGTAAGGAGCTGTATTCATACACTGCATCAGCTGTAGTAAGGCTCAGCAAGGAGCTGTATTCATACACTGCATCAGCTATAGTAATGCTCAGCAAGGAGCTGTATTTGTACACTTCATCAGTTACAGTAAGGCTCAGCAAGGAGCTGTATTTGTACACTGCATCAGTTACAGTAAGGCTCAGCAAGGAGCTGTATTCATACACTGGATCAGCTGTAGTAAAGCTCAGCAAGGAGCTGTATTCGTACACTGGATCAGCTGTAGTAATGCTCAGAAAGGAGCTGTATTCATACACTGGATCAGCTATAGTAATGCTCAGCAAGGAGCTGTATTCATACACTGCATCAGCTATAGTAAGGCTCAGCAAGGAGCTGTATTCATACACTGGATCAGCTATAGTAAGGCTCAACAAGGAGCTGTATTCATACACTGCATCAGCTATACTAATGCTCAGCAAGGAGCTGTATTCATACACTGCATCAGCTGTAGTAAGGCTCAGCAAGGAGCTGTATTTGTACACTGCATCAGCTATAGTAATGATCAGCAAGGAGCTGTATTCATACACTGCATCAGCTATAGTAAGGCTCAGCAAAGAATTGTATTCATACACTGCATCAGCTATAGCAGTGGTTCTTAACCTTGTTTGAGGTACCGAAGCCCACCAGTTTCATACGCACATTCACCGAACCCTTTTTTATTGATAAATCCCTTGACCTCTGTGGCGGAGGCTCCGCTGAATCCCGGAAAGCGACTCACCAAACCACTAGGGTTCAATCGAACCCCAGTTAAGAACCACTGAGCTATAGTAAGGCTCAGCAAGGAGCTGTATTTGTACACTGCATCAGCTATAGTAAGGCTTAGCAAGGAGCTGTATTCATACACTGCATCAGCTCTAGTAGACTCAGTAAGGAGCTGTATTTGTACACTGCATCAGCTATAGTAAGGCTCAGCAAGGAGCTGTATTCATACACTGCATCAGCTATAGTAAGGCTCAGCAAGGAGCTGTATTCATACACTGCATCAGTTACAGTAAGGCTCAGCAGGGAGCTGTATTCATACACTGGATCAGCTATAGTAAGGCTCAGCAAGAAGATGCATTCATACACTGCATCAGCTATAGTAATGCTCAGCAAGGCGCTGTATTCATACACTGCATCAGCTATAGTAAGGCACAGCAAGGAGCTGTATTTGTACACTGCATCAACTATAGTAAGGCTCAGCAAAGATCTGTATTCATACACTGGATCAGCTATAGTAAGGCTCAGCAAGGAGCTGTATTCATACACTGCATCAGCTATAGTAAGGCTCATAAATGAGTTGTATTTGGCCACTGGCCTATATCCTGAGGAATCCTGGATTCTTCACAGTTACAGATTTGGTGCTAGCACCCTTTACCCCACAATCTACTATCAATGTATGAGTGTTAGTTACACAGTGGCTTAGCAAGAGTTAATTTCACCCAGAGACATTCATGCAGTTTGTATGTTCTCCTGTGTTGGTTGATTTCACATGCTCTGGTTACGCACTCCAAGTGTGCGTGTCTATGACAGTACATGTATGTATCAGTGCCTTTGTATACATGTCCTGGTGTGTATATTGGTGTTTGTCGGTCAGTATGTGTGTTACTGTGTGTGTGTGTGTATGGGGAGTCAGTGCTCCTCGGGGAAGAAACCAATAAGAATGGCTGTCTTTAGGGCTGTGGATAAGTAATGGTGATAATAATCCTTATTCCCTGCAAGTATCTACTTTCTGTCAAGCTCTATTAGTATTATACTAATACTCTAATAGTGCTCTAATAGTGCAATACTATGGTTCTACTAGTGCAATACTAGAGTTCTACTAGTGCAATACTAGGGTTCTGCTAGTGCAATACTAGTGCTCTAATAGTGCAATACTAGAGTTCTACTAGTGCAATACTAGGGTTCTACTAGGGCTCTACTAATGCAATACTAGGGCTCTATTAGAGATATATTAGTGCTCTATTAGTTATATATTAGTGCTCTATTAGAGATATATTAGTGCTATACTAGTGCTATATAAGTGTTCTATTAGTGCTCAGAGGTTTAATAAATGATATAATGATATTAACAGGTGCAGGCTGAGTGAGCAGATGAAACTGTTTATATCCGTTAAACAGCTGTGTAAACACATCTACTGCAAAATAAACAGTTTCATGTGCAAAAACCATTTAAAGTGCTATACCCACACATTTCATTTATTCTCTATCTGACCATACACTGCAATACATACAGCATATTTAGTGTTTTTAAAAATAGACTTCTAAGGCTAAAGTTAACCTCTTACTGGAGGCCTACATCTCCCATGATCCCTTGCCAACCAACAAGCCCCAGAAATATCTCAGATCTACAAGGTAGAGGTCTCCTGCATATAGCTTGGTGGAGTGTCCATTAACTCCTTATTTGTTAAATTAAAATAATGGGCGCCAGTATGCCTTTCATATATTTAAATGAGGACAAAAAGGCTTGTATGTCTAAGGTTGATTCTTAAGGGTACTGTATCAGATATTAGAGCTGTATCCAAGGTGAATAAACCACATTCTGATTCATATCCTTGTGTCGCTGCATCGAAATCTACTGAAGCTGAGCCTGCTTTGGTCCTGTCTGCTCCAAATTCTGGATACGAAGGTAAGAAAATCTTCCAGTCACTATCTACCAGCCAGTTAAACCTTCATTCGCCTCATGTGGAGACAGAATAAGTTCATAAGTCTAACTTTTACACAGTATAAAATATATATATATATATATATATATATATACGTTGTGGCGACAATACAAAGTAGACCTAATACAGTAACTAGATTAAGGAATAACTGACCATGCCCTCCACTATACAGGTTCTTGCTTCTGTGAATGAGTGACTATGAGTGTCACAGAAAAGGACCAATAAGGTAAGAAGTTCACAAGTAATTGAAACTTTCCCCTACAGGGTGAATCTTTCAGTTCAAGGTTTTTTTTTTTGCATTTAATCCTCATGGGAAATTAGCAGCTGCGGATTAAGGTATCCATTGCTCTCTCCCTCCTCCTGTGGGTAATTCCTGGCAAGCTGCCAGGAGTTGGATTCCAGTCGCAGGGTCAGCTACCTACTAACCTTTGTGATAGTGCAGTTAAATTGACAAGGTGGCAAGTTGCCTGAGATGAAATAGGAGTGTGGCAGCCAGCCTTGTTTGGATTCCTCCCAACCTGCTTTACTGCATTCCTCTACTTTTCTCTAATATGTTATTATACCCTTTAATTGGAAAGAAAAATCCATTAGACGTGTCAAGCGGGTCATCACAAGAGGAACTACTGTTTTCTGCAAGTGACGGACGAGGCGCAACTCCTGCCCTTATCTGTAATTCTAACAAAACTCCAAACCTCCAAAAAATGATTGTGGTCAGGGAAAGCCCCTATAAATTTAAAGGAAAAATAAAACAAAAACATGAAGTGGAGTTATTGGCTAAAGTCCGAATTATTGCATAAAGGTGTGAATTCGCCAGCTAAAGACATTCTCAATAGACTGCTACTGTCGCAATCGCGGTTTTATAACAAAAATATTGTCACAGCTGCGACTTTACTATCGAAATATTTGTCGCGTTCGCAACTTTACAATGGGAAATTTGATGCGGTTGCGGATTGGCTACCGGAATCCGCTGTTTGAGAATTCGACAGTCGAATTCTCACTTTAGTCAATAACCCCTCTAAGAGCCTCACTGACTATAGTGCGAATTAACCGGTCAAATTCACTTTGCTACAATTTGAATCACCAAAATATAAACAAATTCACTTCTTAGTATTGACTAAGTGGAGAATACACTTGTCTAACAGGACAACAGCGGCACACGCTGTCAAATGCGTAGTGTGGTGTAGTCAGTCAGATAGAAGTAGGATGAGAAGTCATGTGGAGTGAGGCAAATTCGACAAGTGAATTGCAGTGACGTCAGTCTCACCATATCCCACTAACTGTATTCTGTGAATATTCTATTTCTATGTCACCTTGTCCCTAGGTCATGTTGTCACTTAGTCACAGTCGTCATTGTCTCTTTTGAATGAAAAGTTGCCTTATGCCACACTGGAGCCCTGCCATAAACCCCCCAATTCGCCAGTCTGAAATGGCAAAGTCAAACAGTGGAATTTGGAGCAGTTCCCCCTAGTTGCATTCGAATCTTCGCACCACTCCTCTGCATAGTCAATAGTAGAAGTACCTGTGCACACACACGCAAAATGATGTGGAGCGCCATAAGATTGCAAATAGCGTATTTGCCCAAATTGGTCACGTATTCGCCACTTCCCAAAGTTTTCTTAATAAGGGAACATGGGGAAGTGGAGAATAGAGAAGAATTCACAGCTCTACGCGACTATTCAGACTTTAGTTAATCAGGCTCTTAATGTTCTCTTTTTGGATTGATGGTTACCCTATGCCTCATAACAAATAATCTTTATTTGAAGTCAGAGCTCTGAGGTTTTTATCAGAGGAGCTTGCTTATTGCACGACCACATGATAATAACTATATTTTTAAACATAAATAATACTCTCTAGAGATATTAACCTGTTTTAAGCCCTTCCTGAATTAGAATATGTAGAATATGTATGTATTAATACATGTATAGATTAATTTATGCCTGCTGTGTGTGCTGCATTTCCTTGTCCCTATGTATCTCACGCGGTACCCGATTTACATCCCAGAAGCTTATAGTCACAGGATACTCTCACTAACTGGCCACACACCCTTGTGCAAATAATGTCAGAGTAAATTATCCAGGGAACTGAAGTAATTAGTGACTCATAATTTTATACAACGTGAAAACAAGAATGCCAGGTACAACACGTGAATATAAAATTAACTCTAAATTAGAATTTACTCCTCTGGTTTCCCTAGTCAGAATCCCAGTCTAGGAGAGGCGCCCTTCCATCTAAGCCAACCTATAGGCAAGTGTCTTTAAAAAAAATCTAGCGCTGAGCTCAAACCTTGGATTTTTCTATCTGTCCTGAGTTGAACTTTCTCTTTCCTCTCCTCTCTTGTGGTGGAAATAGACCTGAAAGTAGCGTGAGGTCAACTGACATGTCAGCTCACCTCGGAGGTGAGAATTAAAGATTTAGCTAGAGACAAGCAGCTCTGCGCCCCAACAAGCAGTATTTCTTCTCTTTATAGTATATCCCAGGCTGGGACTGAGTGATAGTTCTGGATGATTGCTTTGGGTTCCTAAAGCTGGAACTCAACCTTCTAATGTTGCAGAGGAGAATTGTGGGACAGTGTTGTTCCCTCCCGGTACTTATGTCAACAGCGCACCCCATATTAATTTCTGATTGGCTGTGCCCCATGACATTATTAATGACATCACCAGTGCGCAGCCCACTCTCCTGATTGGCTATGCACCAGTGATGTCTATCCCATGGGCCAGCCATCAGGTACAGGGAAGGGGGAGGCAAGGGAAACTGGGACTTGACAACAGGAGCCAAATAACAGCACAGTTGGGAGGTATTTTATTATATGTCTGTAATTCAAAAGGACGCTGAGGAACTCTAAGGTAACTTTTAATATCCGTAACTGTATATAAACTACAGAGGAAGGTACATTATCTTTTATAATACACATGGCCACAGGCCGAACTATACAGGGAACACCAAGGTGACTATTAATATCCTTATAAAATACAGAAGGGGGAACATTATCATTAATAATACACATGGCCACAGGTCGAGTTATACAGGGAACTCCGAGGTGACTAATAATATCCTTATAAACAACAGAAGGGGGAACATTATCCTTTATAATACACATGGTCACAGACCAAGTTATTCAGGAAACTCTGAGGTGACTATTAATATCCTTATAAACTACAGAAAGAGGAACATTATCATTTATGATACAAATGGCCACAGGCTGAGTTATACAGGGAACTCCAAGGTGACTTTAATATCCTTATAAACTGCAGAAGGGGGAACATTATCATTTATAATACACATGGTCACAGGACAAGTTATTCAGGGAACTCCGAGGTGACTTTAATATCCTTATAAACTACAGAAGGGGAAACATTATCCTTTATAATACACATGGTCACATGCTGAGTTATACAGGGAACTCCAAGGTGTCTATTAATATCCTTATAAACTACAGAAGGGGGAACATTGTCCTTTATAATACGCATGGCCACAGGCCGAATTATACAGGGAACTTCAAGGTATCTATTAATATCCTTATAAACTACAGAAGGTGAAAATTGTCCTTTATAATGCACATGGCCACAGGCCGAGTTATACAGGGACACTGTATGTTCTAATCACGCAAGTGGCTCCTAGACAATTTAAATCTTGGGAACCCACATGAACGAAGCAATGACACACAAAGGCTTAGGTACTCAGACACATATAGTTCCTATAGGTCTTTAAATGACCAGTAACATGCAAAAAATAAAAAACTTAACATTTGCACTGGCATGGCACTTATTCAAATACAGCACCCGAAAAACATATCTTTAATGGTAAATTCATGAATTGTTTTACCATCTGTCTTTTCTTATCTTTGCTGATAGCAGTCATGTTTTTAAACAAACGATGCATAGTCCCTGAAAGTCTAATTTTTTAAAATAAAAAGCTAAATATCTCACTTTTATAGAGGCAATATAAACATTTTTCATACTGATGGAATATATCAATTCTTTCTGTTCTTTTAAAAAGGGATGAACAAGAAGAAAAAAACACATTATTCGTTACAGGATTTCACAAGCGCAAGGTTAGCCATAACTTCCCCTTTACAATTACACAAGCCAAACAGATGTAATCTCTGTATGCATGTGCGAGATGTCTGGCAAACACTGTTATCTACGCTCCCAGCAATGCATACTGGGAAACTGAAAGCAAAACCAAATGCAAGTCACAAGTTGTTATGAGGAATACAAATTTCCTTTTCTTTGCAACCAATGTAAGTTCCCCTAGTTTCTTTTCATTAGGCTCATTATTGTCTATTGTCTATAAACACAATAGCCTGTGTGGATTATCCCATAGGAAACAATGGATACTGGTTTTCAAACCCTGGTAAACAGCTAAACGATACACTGCACCTAACAATCTAAACTTCAAAGATAACATGTCATTCCAATCCAAATAGGCTTTCGATATATGTACACTTCTGCTCTTACACCTCCCAGTGTAGCAAGGGGTAACATAGGGGCTGCTGCTGCCATCGCCAATACACTGATCACTAATTGCCGATTGGTTTTGTGCTGGTGACATTACGGTGCACACCCAATCAGAAATGAGTAGGCCCACTTTCCCCTGATTGTCTGTGAGCCAGTGACGTTTATCATGACAGCCATCAGATACGGGGAAGGGTGAGCGGTATCGGAGACACATGGGGGTTATTCATTCAGTGCAAACAGCGGATTCCATTAGCAAATCTGCTACAATTTCCCCATTGAATAGTCGCGACAATTTTCCAATAATAAAGTCGCGACTGCAACAATATTCTCATTACAAAAACGGGACTGTGACAGTAGCAGCCTATTGCGACTGTCTTTATCTGGCGAATTCGCACCTATACGCAACAATTCGGACTTTAGTGAATAACCCCCTTGGGGGGGGGTTATGCCAAGATGCCAGAACAGTCTTGGTTTTAAGTCACAGAGATATATTCTCATATCTGTAAAGCTTTCTCAAAATCATTTTTAATCTACTGTTCCAGAAATAAATACACCATAAAGTGAACAAATCATGTGTACGTGGTAATGAGTCATAATGGGAACAGCAAAGTAGGCTAAAGGTTTTTCAGATTGAAACTGCACCTGTCTGACATCACAATGGTTGTTATTATTGTGTCAAAAAGAAACCACATTGTACATTTATTCCATCCATAAACTCTGTAAGTGACAGGAGCGCTTGTAATATAAACAGACATTCCCCTGAGCGCCGAATGACATTGGATTTAATAAGGTATTATAACGCTGCAGAGAAAGACCCAGGATTCAGATATACCAGAATTATATGAATGCCAGCTTTGAGCAAAAAAAGTAAAAAATGTCCTTATTTTTTTGTAGAAAAAAAAAAGGGGTGATTGACACAAATACAAATATATTGTACGTATATATGAATATATAATATAGAGATCTAACTTATCTAAACTTATATATGAGAGATAGGTTAGCAAGTACTGTATTTTGATATCCACGCATACACAGATTTAGTTCATCTGTAAAGGGAGAGCAGTTAAAACATTCTGGGGCTTATTCAGCAAAGTTAGAATTCAGTTTGTTAAAGTGAATTTTCATCACTTCGGTTTCCTGTGCTGCGATAGCGGTGAATTATTTACTCCTTATTCACTAAGTAGCGGATTCCCCATAATGAATGAACGACAGCGTCAGTAGCTGTCTCTTGCGTAGTCAGTTGGACAGTATAGGAGTCCTGCCTCTTTAATCAGCAGAGGTAAATCTGGCGAACGCGACACAACACACCTTGTCAAATTTGCTGCCACAACACTTGATGAATAGTCAGATTACCTGCGCACGCAAAGTGATGCGAAGAGCCCCGAAAGTTCACGACTGTCAGAAGCGTCTGCATTGGTTGCGACTTTGCCACATCGTAGGGGGTTATTGACTAAAGTGAGAGAATTCCACTATCAGTGTGAATTCTCATCCCTCCATGTGGCTACACCCTGATCCTCTACTCCTTATTCATTAAACTGCAGATTCCCATAGCAAATCCACGACTGCGTCAGAATTCCCAATAGTAAAGTTGCAACTGCGTCAGTATTCCCAATAGTAAAGTTGCAACTGCGTCACTATTCCCAATAGTAAAGTTTCAACTGCATCAGAATTCCCATAGTAAAGTCTTGCCATCAATTGTGTCTGTGCGCGACATTCGTTAGCTGGTGAATTCGCCACATCACAGAGATTGCTGAATACCCGAATATGGGGAAGACCCAGGATTCAGTGAGGAACCTTTACGCTACAATTCGGAATTAATAACCCCCCACAGAGTTTGCTGAATATGCGAAATTCGGGATGTGGCGAATAAATGTGGAGCTTTAAATGACTGGACTTTCATGAATAAGCCCCTCATTGTTTAAGAAGAAAATTTACTGTAAGCTTATTAACGAACATTCATTTACATGCAAGGAATCAGGCCATTTATCTCATGAATATGAATAAATGATTACAGTAAATCAGTATAATGAATTAACTACACGCAGTGTAAAAAAATAGTGTTTTTAGGATACCGTGCCTTTAAAATGGCACGCATATTCACCGCTTTGTTCGCCCTCTGGGGCTTATCCAGTCCGGCGATGAATATTTATTATCTAAAAGACAGTTGAAAACATCCGTCTCGCGTAAAGCTCAAAGCAATAGAAAATCTAAAAAAATCAAATTTGGCTTCGAAGACAGATAAATTAAATATTGGCTAAAATTGAACATGGACTCTGACCACGCGAATAATATGTTAATTTTGTATTAGAGGTTCTTTAGCATACAACAAAATGTCAACTTACGCTACTAACCCAAATTAAATCTGATGTACACAGAGAGACCTATATATACAGACTGATACATTCACATAATAAAGGAACCCCTTCTCAAAAAGTACGTAACTATGACATCATAACAAAAGCAAAGGTAAGAATAAACCTTATCAGTACTCACCAAACTGTACTCTCTTTCGTCCCAGTGTGTAAAGACAATGTGTGCCCATGGGAGGGAATAGCAAAATAGAATTCTTCAGTAACAAGCACACTTCCCCTTAGCTTAAACCTGCCTATGGAAATGTACCAGACTGAATTCCTTTTGCAATCATCCTGTTAGTCAGAAGACAACTATTTATTGGGTCAAGCCAAATAAAGTTATCATATAATTAAGATGTGAAGGAATAATTCTACCATACAACATGAATTACAATGGATTACAAGGGTGGGAAAAAAGATGTTCGAAATACAAATATAAAATTCCTTATTTACAATCTGCCTCACATACAAAGCTCTCAATTTTCTATAAGATCTATGTGATTTAACTTCATTTACAGCAGATCTTCTCCGTTCTGATTGTACTACTTATTCACTCCCAGAGACGCTGATTGGTTGCGTAAAGATCTGAGGTCCGGAACAGTGACAGAATAATATGGTGGATAAAGAGTGCTAAATCTCCTTAAAGGAGAAATAAAGTCTCCTGAGAAATTACATTTGTTCGTTTAGCCTACATACCAACAACACAATAATTCCATAATATTTCCCATCCAAGCCACGTAATTTATTATTAATGCTGCTTCTGCAAGCAGTAATTCATAAGTACACGCCATCCCTTGTAGAAATTCAGCTCCACCCCCTGCAGAGAATCTGATGTCCTGGGCACTGGCTTCTACAGAGCATGTGTGAAAACAGCACTGACTGCATGGAAGTGCATCATAAACATCATGTAAACTCATAGGGGAGCTGGAACGCATATGCGTTCCACCTCTATGGGAGACCGGAAGTAATGTTTATGATTTCTGGTTTTGCTGATCTTACAGAAAAATAAATGGCAGTCCGTCAGTGCAGGTTATACCTAATCCACATGAGGCCAGGACAACACCCTGAGCTCTCTGGACCAGTTAACAACCATTCTATGGTCCATACACAACTTCATTTCTCTCTCTCAACAAGTATTAAATAGTATGATGTCACTTCCGGTCTAGGTTTTAAAAAAACCTGGAAGGAACTTAATTATTAAGGGTATATAAAACCAATCAATCTGCCATTGAATTCTAAACTCCCTGAGGAAGCCTTTTAAATGGTGAAGCGCATTTTGGAATTATTCTTTGATGAGCATATCTTAACTAAGCCACAAGTAAGTGTGTTTTTTTTTTGTAATAAAATCATTGGATATATTACACTATTGTAAGTCTCTTTCTTTGGGAGCCTTTTTTCCCTGCTGTTGGGCCCAGTTCACACAGCACATATATGCACTGCGTATTTAGAAACGTGTCTAGAAAATACGCCAGCGTATTTCATTCCGTCTTATTTTCTAGACGTGCATTTCTGTTGTACTTACCTGACTTAAGGGGTTATATACTAAGGTGCGAATTCGACTGTCAAATTCTCAAACAGCGGATTCCCATAGCAAATCCCCAACTGCAACAATTTCACCATTGTAAAGTCGCGACTGCGACAGTATTCTAATTGTAAAGACAAGACTGCAACAGCAGCAGTCTATTGTGAATGTCTTTAGCCGGCGAATTCACACCTATAGGCAGGGCCGGTCCTGGCTAGATTTGCGCCCTGGGCGAACCACCCCTTAGCTATTACTCATTGCGCACCTTTCAGCGAGTACCATTACCACGGAAACCTGTAAATGGATGGAGCATCTTTGTTGTATTTGCCTATTAAGATATCCATCCGCCGGTTGGAAATAGTTCTGTTTTATTCCCTGTGCCAATTTAACCCTTTAGTTACCGTATAATAAAAGTGGCGAGTGCGTACTTCGGCTAGGCGACAATGAGTAAAGCACAGGATAGCAATTCTCTGTGACGTCAGGTGGCGAGGTGGCTGTGTTGCTGACATCAAGGTGTAACGCTGGCAGCGTTTTGTCAATGCGTGGACCCAGTTGGTAGCACGCTATTAGCAGTGGACGCACGCCCGTTTGGTACCATGGTGGCCAAGCAGAGGATCCGTATGGCCAACAAAAAGCATAGTAAGAATATCATCCAAAGAGGAAACGTAGCCAAAACACTGGTGAGAAACGGAGTTGGGGGGTACCAGGAAATTTTCCTTTGTGATGGGATCTTATACCTGCGGTACACCAGCTGTTGCACTACATCTCCCAGCATCCACCAGACAGTGACTGCAAAAGGGCTGTAGTTAAAGAACAGCTGGAGAGCTGCTGATTATCATTGTCTAGTGTTGTGGATGTTATAGGTTGTGTGCTGAGCACATGGAAGTAGAAATTCACAGACACAGACACACACTTGTACTACAGTTGCCAAGCAAATGAGAAGCTTTACAATTTTTGACTCAAACCCCACAGTGCGTTTGTGCGCTGGTGCGTGCTCCCCTTTGTTAATTGCGACCAGGGCATCGGCCCACATGGCCCATATGAAGAACCGGCCCTGCCTATATGCAACAATTTGGACCCCCATAGTGTGAACGCCCCCTTGTGGCTGCTCCTATCTGGCTACATTTTGTCTGCGGCCTATATACACCGGCAAAAACACGATGTGAAGCGTTCCATACACAGTGTGTATTAATCCTACACTAGTGTGGCCTGAGCAAGGTAAGTCCCATAGGTTTACATGGTGCAGCTTTATTTGTTTTTATGCGCGGAGTATATACGCATAAAATAATCTGCTGGGGACTCACAGAAGCTTCCCCTATGGATTTTGACAAGATGGCCTCAAGTGGCAAATGCACACTAACAAACAAAGCAGAGCATATATTTTTAAGTAAGCATGTCCCTAGACCATCTTTTGAAGCATCAGTCTATCACATACCATTACTTTAATTAAAAGTGTCATAGGGTTGTGTAAATATATTTTCTTTTACCTTTTTATGCACCACTTGGTGTTCAGGCCCCCACTGCCACAACACATAAATTCTGAGTTATGTTCTAAGCATTGCGCTCCAGGTGGTGTCATTTGGTATGTATTGTACTAGGTTCTGGATAGTAAATCTTAAAGGATGTTCTTGTCTGTAGGTGAGGGCATTTCACAAATTGCTTTTTATTTTGTCATTATTATACTTTATTTCTTCTTTGCATACAATGTGGCCCATATACTCGACTTTAATCAACCACTGACTGAACTGCTTAATTTTACACCTTTATCCAGAACCAGCTGCAGTGTGAAACTAAGTTAATTCTTTGTAAACCCAGCAACAATCATCTAATACGGAATCCTCCAATTTCACCAGAACAATTATAATTCTTCTCATAGATGGTAATGACGCTCTGGTGACCAATGGTTATAACCATATATAGTGATCAATCAGATATCATCAATCTACTACAATTGAAATAATGTGACAATGTGTCTGATTGGCTACAATAACGGACCTAATAAGCATGTGTTCATGAAGATTCCACCGAATGTGTACATACTCATAATATCAACTGATTAGTGTAGACCAGAAAAGGTGTTGATTAACGACAGCCTGCAGCAAAATAATTTAATTAAATTCAAGTAAAAGAATCATTTACAGTGTTCTCCTTTTGACATTTAAGGCACTTCACTCTGTTGCCCCACCATATATTTCTTCATTTGTATGTTTGTACGTTCCTCAACGTCAGCTATGCTCCTCTCAAAGCAACCAGCTTTGCATGCCACGTACTGATACTGCCCCTTCTCGTCTTAAACCCTTTTCTCTCTCTGCCCCCCACCTCTGGAATTCTTTACCCCTTTATCTTCACCAGGAACATTCCCTCTCCACATTCAAAACCAAATTGAAGTCCTGTCTTTTGGAGCACTAGAACTGATCCTTATCTTTGATTTTATGTATATATTCTATTTTATCTTTATTTATTCATGTCTAATATCTGTGTTTATCTATTGTATTTATTTATCTACTGTACTTATGTATATTGATCTATTTATTTGTATTTATTGACCTCAGTCAATAAACACATTCTACAGCTCTTATTGTCCTTCTATCTGTGTATGTAAGTCTTCCTCCCACTTAGATTGTAAGCTCTATGGGGCAGGAACCTCCAACCTCCTGTCAACTGCAACCTAGCACTTAAAGTGATGTATTCATGTGTTATTTTACTTGTATTTTTTAATGCACTTTTCCCATATCTGTCTTATATTTGTATTGCTGAATTGTACAGTGCTGGGTAAATTTGTGGCGCTTTATAAATAAAATTATACATATAAATAACTACGCGTCTAAATTAATCACTAATCTACACCACAGAAGCTGAACTGTTTGTGCTGTATCAGCTGTAGATGTAGATGCACTGAGTAATGTTTGTACGCCCTGCCCTAATATCAGATATCTGTATCTGTAGCATTCTAGAAAAAACAAGAAACCCAAATGTGAGCACCGGCCATAACTGAGAATCCTTGTCAAACCAGCCATGCTTTTCAGTAGTAGTAAGCTGGTGTCCGCATCACTCTACATGTGTAGCCCCATAGTATATCTCCTAAGCTACCAGAGGGGCCAGTAGGACAGTGGGACAGCCTCTTCCCCCCTTAGCAGTGACATAACTGGCACTAGCTCCTGATTGACGCATACCCTGTGGCATTATTAGTGACATCACCAGCACACCACTCACTTTCCCCTTACTGGCTGTGCACGGATGTGCCAGCCATCAGGTAGAGAGTAGGGCTGGGAGATTGGGATGTAAAACTGGTATTACAGGACCCATTATTTGGGTCCAGTCCTGGAGAATTTGGGACACGTGAGAGGAATTCTGTAGAAGCTGCCTCATTTGCCCTTTACAAGTTAGTAAGCTGCATAATACAATAGCGCTATATATATATATATATATAAATGAATAAATACATACAGTACATACATATAGTAAAAAATAATAAACGGGGGGGGATGGTTAAAAAGTGGAGAACTTACGGAAGAAAATGCTTTTTAAACCTTAATAAATATGCACCAAACTGTTTCCGATACACAAACGCACTAGAAACATTTATTTATAGTTTATTTTTGTCCCTGCTTTAGACTTGGAAATAAAGCCCACATTTTTTTTAACTAGCTGACCAATACAATGACTTCTATCTTGGGTGGGTGGGTGAGGGGGCTGAAATCACCCCCCCCTCCATTAAGAGATAATAAATTCCTATCTTCCTCCGTTCACACTTCCTATTTTTAATAAAAGAATGCGCTCGTTATGCTCCCAGGGAAAGAAAACAAACTCACCGTGTCCATGTCCCATTGTAATTTTTTCCATAAAGATGCAAAGGTGGGAAAAAGATCATCTTGAGTGCAGTTGATGCTCCTGTTTGCGAATCTTAGGTTTGTTTACATGTGCCCCGTTCAGAACCCTCCTTATATATATCTCATTATCCCGGAGGGAGGTGTGGCAAAACTTCTACTTAAAATAAACACGCAAACACAGGATTTTTCCCTTTAACAGATCGACCAACGTTCCACGTTCCTGGCTTAAACTGATAAAGACTTTCAGAGAAATGCTTTTATCTATGCCCGGAAACAATTGGATATTCTGTATTATTATTTGACGAAAGTAACGTTTTCTTCTTTCTAAATTCCACTGGAGTGTTCCAAATGATGTGGGTGCACACAAACGACAATATAAACTACACTGCATACAGATTCGCACTCCGCAGTAACTGTTTAACAAAAGCAAGTGGTAACAGGAAATAAAATGTCCTTTTGTTTTCAAATAAAATATGCTTTAACTCTTACCGCCTGCAACAAAACATCTATTTCCTCTTCTCCTAACAGATTTCTACTATCACGGAATATACAAATAGTACATGGAGAGCTCAGTAAATTTAATAAAGTCCTGCTAAAGGCTTAAAGGAGAACTAAATGCTCTACAAAAATACATAAAAATGAACAGTGCTACTTATTTTTCTGCAGATTATGTTGCTCTTGCTAAGCCTATAAGCATATAAATCCATCAGCTAAGGAGCTGATTGACTAAAGGGTGAATGTATCTGTCAAATTCCCCATGCTACAATTCTAATCAAATTTGTCGCAAATTCACTTCTTATTACTGACTAAGAGGCAAATAGACTCGTCGAACAAGCGAACAGCGGTGATTGCTGTCGGATGCATTGAGTGGCATAGTCAGTCAGATGGAAGAACAATGTGGAGCCGTGTCATCAAACCCCAATTCGCCATGTGATAATGAAGTGGCAAAGTCAAATGGGTGAATTCAGAGCAGTACACCTAGTCGCATTCAATCCTATTACACTCCTCCAATTAGTCAATAGTAGAAGTACCTGTCCACGCAAAGTGATGCAAAGTGCTCCGTAAGATAGCGACGATCGTAGTCACCCAAACTGGTTGCGTATTCACCACATTGCAGAGTTTGCTCAATAAGCAAACAAGGGGAAATCACAAATAGATGCAAATTCAGAGCTACTGTATATGCAACTATTTGGCCTTTAGTCTATAAGGCCCTAAATATCTACTGAATCTGGAATGTTTGTTATAATCGGGGGCTGCAATTTACCCCATTGTCAATTAATCAATTTATCCCATTGTCATTTAATCAATTTAACCCATTGTCATTTAATCCATTTACCCCATTGTCAATTAATCCAGTTACCCCATTGTTAATTAATCTATTTATCCAATTGTCATTTAATCCATTTACCCCATTGTCAATTAATCCATTTACCCCATTGTCAATTAATCCATTTACCCCATTGTCAATTAATCCATTTACCCCATTGTCATCTTCCTATCTTTCAACATTCCATTAAAAAATAGTTATTTATCTGATCTTCTTGGGGTAGCCTTTTATTAAAGGAGAACTATATCCATACAGTGCTGGCCAAAAGTATTGGCACCCCTGCAATTCTGTCAGATAATACTCAGTT
>WMED01008487.1:0-16889 GCA_019650415.1 Pipa parva | reverse complement strand
GCAGGCTCAGACAGGAATGGCTACCTGGTTCCACTTTTTAAAACAGCAATTTGTTCCATTAGTTTACCGTTTCTTATAGGAAATGTTAATGGATGCTGATGGATATCATTAATACAGTATGATTGATACTGTAGAGTCAAGCAGGGTCAGCAGTAAAAAACTTTTACTAGGCCTTATGGGAATCCCTAAGAGTAGATCATGGCCATTTCTAACAGTGTTCCACTGGAGTACTGAGGCTCAACCTACCCGCTTATTATATATATATATATATATATATATATATATATATTGTTTGTCTCTGCATTCCCTTTCCCTTTATTATTTCTTGCATCCTGCTCCTTTTTTGTTGCTAAAACATTCACTGCTTACATTACACTCGGGAATAAACCATGGTGGTGGAGCCCATGGTGGCTGGGTTTACTGGGATAGTCCTTTGTGTCCTGGTTGGCCAGGCTGACGCTGATTTCCAACATTTGTAAAGTTATTAAATGTATTCACTTGGGGCTTTGGAAATGCTGGAACCTATGCAAATGTAACCCCTATTAAAAGATCAGTTCTTAATGCACTTTTGTAGATCTGCTAGAGTTTTATAAATTGTTGTTGAAATTGAATCTATCCTTGCAATAGCTGTCCTAATATTTTCTTTAATCAAATCAGAGAATTTTTGTCACCCCTTTCTAACTAATCCTGCAAATTAATTAGCAGGACAATTAATCGTGAAAGGATATATTGAGGGAAAAATGGTCAGAAATGTCATTATTGACCTTATAACCTGAAGTTTCTATATAGTCAGATAATGACTGATGTCATATTGTTATAATGGCTGGATGAGGTGAGATGGTTGGTATCCACAAATAAATGATTTTTTACAAAAAATAAGTTAAAAACAAATGATAAGCCTACCTAGTTGATTTTGAAGTATTTATGAACTCTTGTTCATGAGTCATTAAGAAGGAAGGACATGAGTCTGTCTAATCCCATTACCAACTGAAATAAGGACTCGAAAATAAACAACTTGAAAACAAAATACTTCAGCTATGTGGATGGGGAGCGTCAGAGCACTTTAGTGCTACAAGGAGGACACTCAAAGCTCAAATGCTTTAATCAACAAACATGTAACCCCATTTAGCTGATGAAATAATGTATCTGCTTCAATGCAGATGACTACTACAGGTTTTCTATTGCTGTAAGTCAATAACAAAGGAAAAAAAAACTGTTGATAACTGAAAAACAACATTGTTATATAAATGTACTAAGCACTTAGAGGCAGTTAGTCATGGGGTATTTTATTTACTACCAGTAGCAACCTGTGTTAGTTAATAAATGGCCACGGGACTATGTCCCATGACAGAGTAATTTGCATTCGGTTTGCATTTCTCACAGTCCAAGTCCAAGGTGAAAGGAGCTTTTTCTGATTTTTACACATTAAGTGAATGTTTGCAGCTTACTCTGTTTCATTATGGTTGCTGGAAAAGTTTCATAAGCATTTAATTAAGTATTTTTAGGAGTAGATATATTCAATACTGATGCTTTTAAAGTTAACAATGTTTTCTTTGCAGTTCTAAGAAGCATAATAGCCTGTGGAAACAATGCACTTCTCAGGGCCCAAGTACTATACCATAGGATGATATTATACTTTTAATGATTTTTTTTAATTAGCACCAAAATAATGATTTACAACAAGGGTGGGCCATTCATTTTCCAGTGGGGTCACTTGAGAAATAGGAATGGCTTTAGAGCGCCAGACTGCCTCCACAACATCTCCCCTCTCCCACTGTGCTACCCCCTCCTTCCTACTCTTTACCATCTGAAGGAGAGGGGTGTTATCTTGGTGCTTGCCCCCCTCCTTCTCCCTGTCCATATCCCTTCCTTGTCCTGGCTCCGTCTGATCTAGCGCTTAGCCCTAGTGCTAAAGCGTTCCCCTCTCACCGGAACTTGAAAGCTTTAAACTTCCTGTGAAAGGAATGCTGTAGCACTAAGGAGCCGGGACAGGAAGGAGTGGGCGAGCATGGCTGCCTACCCCACAGCCCGGCCCTGTCACCTGATGCTGGCAGAAGGGAAGGGCCAAAGATGTCCAGGGGCTGTAATTTGCCCACCTCTGATTTACAGTATTACTGACTGTGAGTTAATATATTGGCTGTTTACAATGCTGCTATGTATTTATTTTACCCAGGAAATCTCGTATGGAATCTTGTCTGTGGCACTTCTGGATGTAAAGCTCCTGACAGTGTAATTTGAGTGCATTATGGCTAGCAAAGCTCCCCTACGCAGCATGTACAAACATCATATATTTATGGAACATATAGAGAAGGAAAAGGAGACAAGATTTACCAGTTTTATCTGGGAATGGTATATTGTGCTGGTGAGAGCCTCTTAAAACTCTGTCTGACTCATTTGCTATTCCAGCACTGTTCATTTGCATACTTAGCACAGGACTAAATATACTGAAGAGATAGTTTATTTACAAGATATGACATAAGAGAACACAAGTCTACTTATTCTATAAACATTGGGTATCTGTTGTCCTTCAACAAATATAACATTTTTACCGGGAGAATATTTTCCTGGATGATCATTTGATGAATAACTGAAAGGATTGCTTGAGTATTGTTATGAAAATAAACTGAATACAGACATATTTTTTCTTGTGGTTGCCTTGTATCTAGGATGGATTTAAAAGGCAAATCCAATTGCATTTAACTTTTCAGTCACTAGATGTCAGCAGAGGAACAGCTTTTTTTTTCTTTCTTAATACTGATCCATGACTAGGAAAGCTTATGTATTAAAATAGGACATCCAGTTTCATTTAGCACATTTAAAAATATCAATATCACTTGCAAACTTTAGCAACAGACTGTCTGGCTGCTTTAGGCTAATGCTTTTCAATTTGATTAGCACGTAAGTATAGTTTTCCTGTGTGTATACAGGAGAAAGAACATGTGTTTTTCCTGAAGTGATCTGGCCTTTTGTGAACACTAAATGCTGACCTTTGTCTTATGACAAAAATGTATCCTTCTTTTTTCCTTTGGTTAAGTGTCAATAAACATAGCTGACATATGTTTAGCACTAAATATACCAATAGAGGGCATTGGGTAGCTAGAGTATAAATCAGCAGACTGTTTCTGGCAGGATTTATTGTAAGACAAACTCCTATTTAACAGTGCAGACATATAACCAGTGATATTTAGGTACTTTGAACTTTAGCTGCTGGATCCAGTCTTCTAATCAGACTGTAATAAAGAAGCAGACGCAATGGCAGGAGCCACCATTAACAATATAATATATAAGGGACATATCATTACAAATTTATTGCCATGTAATTTCATAAACCTGCACTACTTTGCTTTTATTTAGGATGCTTCTATAGCTGATCGTTCATCAGAATTCCCCACTGGATGATTTTTTTTCTGTGTATTGTAGTTTACTTGGATGTTGGGTTTAATTATTTATTTAAAAACACCCAATTAAAATTCTGTGGGAAACAGAGAAACCATTAAGAACACGGGTGGACAAACTACAGCCCGGAGGCCAAATCTGGCCTGGCCCTTCTGCCAACGTCGGGTGATAGAGCCAGGCAGTGGGGTAGGCAGCCATGCTTGCCCACCCCTCCCTTTCCTTGCTCCATAGCTCTTCAGCATTCCTCTCACAGGAAGTTGAAATATATCAACTTCCTGTGAGAGAGGAACACTGTAGCGCTAAGGTTAAGCACTAGACCAGAAGGAGCCAAGACAGAGAAGAGGCAGGGACAGAGAGAAGGAGGGGATAGCACCCCCTCCTTCAGAGAGTAGGGAGTAGGAAGGAGGGGGCAGCACAGTGTGGGGGGTGGGTGTTATTGGGGCAGTCTGGTTCTCTAGAGCCATTCTCATTTCCCATGTGGCCTCATGGGAAAATTAATTTCCCACTCCTGATTAAGAATCTACAGAAACAAATTAGAATGGTAAAGTTTGTAGAAGCAGCATGTAAGGAAATGTTGCTATGCCAAGAATTACTGAGGAAGATGGTAGCTCTAAAGCATCTGAAGCTTCCATGAAGGTGGGAAATAGACTACCTGACAACTACAAAAAAGGGGTCCTAGATAGTACCTTAAGACTAAATTTTCTCAAAGGGTTTAAAAAAGGTTTAGTCTATGCATGTATTAAATGCATAGACTCTGGAACAAATTAGAATATATTATCACTACTATATATTTTTATTTATTTAAACTATTGGTTTGGAAGAATAAGAGGAATGTGTAATTATGTAAAGTATAGAATTGATCCCTGTGGGAAGAAATACCTCCAAGATAAACGTTCTTCCTGTTTTTGGCTTGTTTCTTATGTGTTACGTGTATGATTAGTTTTGTAATGCTGACCTTGCAAAAAGGAATTTCACATTAGTTCCCTCATTTCCACATGTCCACTGGATTAATTAGAATCCTCAAAAAACACAGATTAAGCTGTGTTAATTGATAGAATTTTCATAAGCAAAAATCTAGAACCTTAGAAGACTGCAGTATTTCTAGGGTTGGTACTTGAACAAAAAGTTGGCTAACTATTGGGTGTATAATTGTGCATTAATTGGTCTAAATACTATCCTGGCTACTGTATGTAGTTCAATTAACATTTGCCTTTAATTTCTCCTAAATAAACATATGAACTTGTAGCCACATGATGTGTCTAAAACAGTGTAAGTAATCACATCAGTCCGTAGTCCGTGTTGCATGACACCCACTCCCACCTTCTTGGTCTTTACAATCAGATACCTTGGCCTGGTAGTTAGTCAAAGGGTTTAACACAAAATCATGACTGTTTTAATCTGTGATTGTTCAGAAATATTTAATAAGTTTTTTGAGTTGGTATTCTCAAACAGATTTAATTAGACTTTGGGAAACCATCATATAAATCCGTTATCTGTACTGAACTTTAACTGCTTATCAACATTTGGTAAATGTTTTTTTTTCATCAAACAAAGGTATTCTCTGCATATCTGTTCTTGACATTATCACCAGAAAAATGTCCTTTTCTGTTCCTTATTGCCTAATAAAGAAAAATAGTTAGAAAAGTGCTATTTGATTCTGTATAGAATGACTTGGCTGCTGCTTATTTATTAACACATCAGTTTCACTTAAAGTGTAAGTAAAGTTATTGACCAAACTATACATATATATTATATTTATAATGTAGAAACATAAACTGAAACATTGAAAAGTAGAAATGATTTTGTGTTTTTCAGTTCTCACCTCTAAAATCTTGTAGCCTGTCTCCCCTCTGCATTTCTGTGTACTTGCTTCCTGTAACAGTGCCGAGAAGCCCATGCCCCCTAATGAGGTCACACAATGACTCATTCTGCTAGTGCATGCTTAGTAATCTGATACTTTCCTCTCACTTCTGCAATGCTGCAGCTCTGAATTCCGACTAGGAATGAGTCGGTTTTTAAGATAAGAGAATGTGAGGGGTGGGGGCGTGTACTTCTCCACTACATGAAGGAGAAATATTTTACAGAGGTATTACAAGTGCTGCAAAGTGAAGAGGTGAGAGGATTTTACTACTCGTTTTTACACTTTACAATACTTTAATGGGGCAAACTTTATAAAATAGGGTTTACTTACATTTTAATAATGGAGATACAGGTTCTCATTATAACAAATGAAAACGCCCAGATTATCAGCAAAAATGACTACAGACACTTTAGACAAAGTTATCTGCACATGTGATTTTGCATATTTTTATATAAATATTTATAGATGTGTTTTTTTTTTCCTTTTTAGGCAGAAGAAAAGGCTCACTCAGAGGTATGTACTGACAAAAAAAACTAAATTTTTTGCAGTGTAACTAAACACTTTGTTTAATAAATAAAATAAAATAAGAAAATCAATAAACCATTCCCAAATTCAAATTAAATAGCTTAAATTAAATGTTTAAAGGCATGATCGCCCCCAAACGCCATGTCTCTGCTTTCTTTATCTTCTGCAAAGGTTATGACTCACATTATTCTCATGTGATATTGAAATAATGAATTAACAATGACATTACTGATAGTGTGGTCATGTTAAAGGGGAACTATAGTCAGATGACATCTTTACATATGCAGTACTATACCCTTAGTGAGAAGTGTTTCTCCCTAGTAGTTGTTTCATGTGATGCAGAATGATTGAGTAGGCAGCACTGATAAACTCCCACACCAGCAAATGTGTGTGTGACATGTACTGGCCAGTTTTCCATGAAAAGGTACCCTACCCCAGACATTTTTGCCCTACTTACAATTTAGCACATGTGCACAAGCCAGCTTTCCCTCTGTAATCTCCTGCACTACAACTTAATTTATGAGGCCAAAAGGTCAGCAAACTGCTTAACCAATAGCAGTCAGGCATCTTTTTCTTCTCATGTTGCCTGACTTGCAGAACAGAAAGAGGAGGGGGAGCAGGGGAAGGAAAATGACAGCTCTCAGGAAAACTAATTAAGGGAAACAAACTGCAAGTATTATTTCTTCCCTAAATATTTTTTTAACAGCAATTAGCTTAGTATGAAGGAGTTTTATATGTATGTGCGCAGTTGTATCAGCACTATAGAAATCACCAAAAAGGACAGTATTTAGGTAGGAGTATGAGAGGTTTTAGCAATCCTTGAAAACTGTTAATATCTTGTACTAGATATCATTAGTGAAGCCTTTTTTTTTAAATTGGGCATGTATAATGCTAAACAAAATAAAATCAGGTCAAAATTATTACATTCAGCATGATGACTAATAAAAAACAATAGTCATGTTCTACATAAGCAGTATTAAATAGTCAAAATACCTAATGAACACTTAGGGGGTAATTCAGGAAAGTCCGAACTTACCTGGCGATCCTTCGATTGACTTTGCAGAAACTGGTATGCGCTCCCTGCTATCCTGCACGCGGAGATCAGCAAACACTTTAAAGGTACTTCGGCTCACCTCTTGACCACTCGAGTCGCCTCGCGAGACTGGAATACCTTTAAAGTGTTTGTTGATCTCCACGTGCACTAGAGCAGGGAGCGCGTACCAGTCTCTGCGAAGTCAATCGAAGGATCGCCAGGTAAGTTCGGACTTTCCTGTATTACTCCCTTAATGTTTCTTTCCACACAAAAGTTATGGTTTAAAGGGGAAGTAACAGCAGGAAATGAAAATATATACACACTGAACATTTGAATGGCTGCATTTATGGTTAAGGTTATATACCATTATTGCCTTTTTTACTACAATGCTTAACTATTTTAATTTTACCCTTTCAATATCAGTGCTAGGAATGAAAAGTAATGAAGTGATAGCTGTACATTTGCTGTTTTAGCTATTCAATAGATATGCCCTGTGTCTTCACTTTACTTATATTCCTGCTATATTGCATTAAAGAATACACTATCATTTCATAACTAGAAGTAATTGCTGGTATAGCTATTCAATAAATATGCCACATATTTGCACTTAATTATTTACTTATTTATTTACTTCTATTGTTATAGAAACACTGCAGAACAATAAAAACAACAACTTTGCAAAAGTCTGCTTCTAAAGAACTGATTCTGTTTTCGAAGTTTAAAAATTCATGGAGGCCAGTTTCACTCCAGCAAGCAGTCAGACAAACACGGCAGACTTGACTGCTCGAGTTCAAATTGTTTGCACGGCACTCGCATTCATATTTCATGCCAAGTGACCCGCTCTTGTGAATGCAAGTGCCATAAAAAGCAAATGAATTAATCAGCAATGAAAGCAGTCTGGTCACTGGTTTGAAACTGGCCTTAAAATATGTTGGACCCAGCTAAATATGTATTATGTAAAATTCTACTGGAAGTCAATGTTTGTAAGTTGATATTTTTGGGGTGTGCTTGTATTATTGTTTATTTTAATTGAAGTTCTTTGTGAACTGTGTCTATGGGGCAAAACAAGTAGCCTGTATGGATTATCCCATAGGAAACAATGGATGCTATTTTGCAGCTCAACTATAAAACAGCTTGAGAAATCCTAGCTTTATAGAGATGAGCTTCCATCTAAACAGTTTTTCCAAAAGGTTCTGGCAGAGGGTTGTTATAATAGACATACTGTAGTCTTTGCCACTGATAAATTGGAAATCTATAAATTAGTTTTAGAGAGAAATTTGAAATGCCTCTGGCCTTTAAAGGAACAGTCTGGCCGAAATAAAAATAAAAAAAAAACATTTGATTGATTATTTATGTTAATTAAAACCTTTTAGTAAATATAATTTATTACCAAATTTAAAAAAAAATGGTTAAAATTCATACTTGTAAAGAAGTGCAATACAGCACTTTATGTTTTGCATACCCCAGCCTCTAACACTGCAGGTAACTCTACAGCATCCTAATCATGAGATCCCTGTCAGGAGCGCATTCCTCTCTAGCCACGCTCCTACTGAAGCCCTGCATTGGAATTTCCTAGAAGTCACATGGAGAGTGTGTACGTGATCAATGCGTCTTCCCTGTATGACATGCACGCTCTCCATGTGACTTCTAGGAAATTCCAATGCAGGGCTTCAGTAGGAGCGCGGCTAGTGAGGAATGCGCTCCTGTTAGGGATCTCCTGATTAGGACGCTGTAGAGGCAACGACGGTGTCGGAGGCTGGAGTATGCAACACGTAAGAGTTTTACAGCACTTCTTTACAGGTAAGAACTTTAACTTTTTAAAAAATTTTGAGAATGAATCGTGTTTACTAAAAGGTGTTAATTAACATAACTAATCAAATGTATTTTTACAAATTTCAGCAGGACTGTTCCCTTAATAGCCTATAAATTGAAAATATGGCTTAAACATTTTCCCTTGTCTGTTTGTATATTTGACTCCAAATCACATGCTTTTAAGATTTATGTTTTTAAAGAATTTCTAATACTTGATAGCACTTATTAATATCCACAGGAGCAGGTTGTTTTGTTTTAATTTAAAATGGTATATCTCTGCCCTATTAAGATTCACGTACCGTATTACATTGCTTCAATAAACTGAAATCTAGGCAAGCCACATTTACACATGCACTCATGTCAATATCCCTTATCTTGGTGCGAAAGAAATCAAATTAGATTTATTTGGCTTAACCTACACACCTTAAATTCCTGAACTTGTGAGCCTGCAAAGTCCAGATTGTACAGAGACAAATGTCATAAGAATGGTCTCGGAACCTTTGGCATGCAATTCTTCCAATAGGTTTTCAGAGTATAAGAAAGATAGTTTAACTGATGGCTCCATTTGAACTAATATTACGGTTAACCCCCACTCGCCTTTATAATTGAATTTTATTTTGCAAATTATATACAGATATATAAAAACAACTTAAGTAATAAAAAGGGCTTTAGTATTTTGTTTTGTAAAATTTGCAATGCCAAACACATTTCTGTGTAGACAGAAACCTTCATCAGATTTCATCTGCATCATCCTGTTTTCTGTCTGTGATACTTACAGCTTAAAAATCTCTAAAGGTGACTTTGATTCCTATGTGTTTGTGGCTATGTGTAGTTATAAGCTTATGTGACACATCAGTGTATGATTTAGAGCTTCCTGTACCTAAGCAGAAGTAGTTTCCTTATTAGCACTGGTGCATCTGTCAAAATGATCAAGCTGCTGATTGGTCCACGTATGTGGAGAGATGGAAATGTTTAAAACTTGGACACTTAAGGGACATTTAGCCCAAGTCTATAACCTAGAGAGACATTGATGTTTGTTAAAAAAAAAAAAAAAAAAATTGTATTCTTCATTAAAAACAAACACATAGACGTATAGTTGTTATCTTTCACACCGATGGAAAGTAAATCTAATGAGAAATCACATTGTCACTTTTTGACAGTAGAGATATATTGCCCTTCTTCTTGATCAATTCACAAACCTGTATTTTGTGCAATTTCTACAATGCCAAAAGAGGAATCATAGTTGCTATTACTGATTTGAGTTATGCTTGTTCAATTTACAAGGGAGTGGTATGATATGCTTTCAGAATAATCAAGAGAATGCTGACTTTTAGGGCGAAATTTAATTAAGTCAAAAAGGCTGTTTTCGACCGAAAAAGTTTTTCAAAAAAATTAAAAATGATCAGAATTGAAAATTCAATATTGCTATATTGAATGTTTCTATCAATATTATGAATTTTTCATAAAAATAAACAGATTGAAAAGTTTAGATTGAATTTTCGATATTGCGAAACCTGGAAATTTTTGAAATCGGTAAACTCGATATCGCGATATTGGTAAAAATGTATCAATATCGCAATATTGATATTTTCGATTTTATTAAATTTCACCCAACTCCATATCTTAAGACTATACTTTTCCCAACTTTAGACTAAGGTTTGCAAACCAAGCCCACTGATCTACAATATTCTGATTTTATGGGTCACCAGTATATATTAAAGACCCTCTGTCTATATATTTATATATGCATTGAATGATTCTATTATCTGTTAGCAAATCCAGAAACTGCGCAGAGAGCTGATTGCATCACAAGAGAAGGTTGCCACACTTACATCACAGCTTTCTGCAAACGTAAGTACTCTGTGAAAATGTGTTCTGAAATGTGCTTGGATAATACAATGATTCCTGTAATTAAAATATTCGGTGCTTGCAGTAGGTTTTTCAAAGTAAATGGATGAGATGAGATGAGCCACTTATGGCTGCTGCTCACATAATACCCATAACCTCTGGTTTATTTAACCATATAAGACTTCTTTTGACAGAAACTCCTGCTTTTTATGCCCCATCACAATTACACACTACTAGTTACTGAGTGTCATTACAATGTCCACTTCACAATTCTATTACAATGTATTAGCCCCAGCTTTATTACAAAGTGCCAGCTTCTTACCTAGTGTCATTGACATTATAGCTCTTCCTATCAGATCCCTTAAATCATGATCTAGTAGGGATCTGATTGGAGAAGTTATAATGTCAATCATCATTTAGCCCTGCCCACTTGACTCGGGAAAGAAAAGTCAGGCTGACAGGGAAGATGACAGAGAGAAATGCTGTGTAAAGGTACATTTTTTAAATACATATATATTTATCTAAAAGTTTATTTAATTAGTACAACCTAAACTAGTATTAGTTTTGAAGTGACAGGTGCACTTTCATTCTTAGACATACCCAGAATTCATTGTCCTATTTTTCTTCAATCTGGACTGCACTTGTTATTTGTTTGATATTATTTTGATGCGCTATATTTGTTATCCTTTTATTCAGAGAAACAGAGAGTAGGCTTGAGATTTACCATCTAGCGCATGGAGCCACACAGGGTTTCTGGATAAAACATGTTGGCTGTGTGCATTGTATTCACAGGTGCATATGTAAAAAGACAGTTCTACAACCAGTGACATCATGAAATAAAACAATGACCAATACAGCTCAGTGTAACTTGGCTTAAGAAGAATTAAATCCATGCAAGTATGTAGGCTAGAGAATTGATCACCTTTATGCAAAGGTCTGATTGCACTTTGTCAAAGATACAGTAATTAATATAGTAGTATCCCTACAAGTTTAACTATCTCTGCCTATAAAGTTGTCACCTCTGATCCTCAGTATTTTTTAACTAAAGGCACTGCACATGCTTAGTGTGCCCTGGCTCTGGTAGGCATGCACTACTTAGTAACTTGGGCAAAAACTCATTTCCACAATTCTTCAAGTTCCCACAGGGCACTCCAGGAAAAACATGACCTACCCTGCCACTCACTAAAATAAAAGGCCATTATAAGGTAGAGTTCAACCCTCTGTATATTAAAATGACTTGACAAACAGTAGCCAGACATAAAGGACTAAACCGGAAGCCACAACATAAGCCATGGGACAGGTTAATTTAGTATAGCACGCTGGAGATTTATTTTGGTGCTTTGCATGTTCCTCCATCCATTTTATTTGGTTACCCTGGGAACCAGCTCTGTCAATGCAAGCCTGAGTCAGATCACACACCCCTCCAAAAAAAAAATAAATAAATAAAGCTTAAAAATGCAGATATAATAATAAATCTAGTACTAACTTTATTAGACAATGTTGGTACCACTACAGGTGAACTAGTGGGACATAAACAACTTGACTCCTTATAGAGAATTGAGTTGGCAGTTTGCTGGTAGTATTCTGATAAAGGCCTAACTTCACTCAGTCTCCAGAAAGAGAAAATTATCATAATGACAACAAAAAAAAAAGTAAATTTACTTTTTCCCAACATAGAAGAGTGAACATAGTTTTCACGTCCTTCATATCAATCTAAGGGAACTTGTTGCCGATTGTTAAGGATATTTTCCACATTACCATACACACATACAGTGTAATATAGTCCCAGGATATATCTGGATAGCCTCTTTGATTGGTGGTGTGCTGGAAAGGACCAACATTATAAGGCCAAGTAACCCAGGCCAAAAAAAATGTTTTTTATAGTTGTTCTGTTGTTGAGCAAATATATCCTAGATATAGATAGATTTTATTTTACTATTTTCTATTTACCTTACAGTAGGCACTATGCAGGCAACACCTAACAGATCCCAGACATATTAATTTTGTTTTTAGTTATTAGTGTGCTGGTAAATGGAACAACATGATGATAAATAAGGCCTGAATAAAGCCAAAAAGTATCTTGGAAAAAAACAGTTTTTTAGGGGCATTTTTGGGGCATAGGTGGAGCAGCTTAATCACAGGGAGCATTACCTGAAATCTTCTTAATTTGCCCTTATGTCTCAATGAAAGCTTTTGTGAAACCACTGCAAACTGCTAGATTATCTGCCATGATCAAGGTTACAAAATCAGTGCAATCTCTGCAAAGTCCTCCCTCAAAAGCAGTGGGGCAATATATTTAGGATTATTGAGATAACATTAGAGTTCTGGTCATACATTTTTGGGAAACGTCTCTCGGCTAGTATATCAATAAAAGAATCATCTAACACCATAGTAATTTGAATTAACTGCATGTTAATTCATAAAGAGTGGGGCTTTGTGTGGAATCACCCAGCAGACCAGCCTGATAAAGCTCCCTTTCTTTCCGACCGTGTCATGCAATGTCGTAGGTCAAGTGATGGGGCAGGGCCTTCCAGTGGGCCCATGAACCCCCAGTCCAATGCTGGCCCCAGTGAAAATGGTGTTAGTAGAGAAAAGGCATTGAACTAAGGTAGATACACTAAAGAAAACTAGAGTTTAACTGTAGTTTTATTTTATACTGTTTTTTTCAATGTAATATCTTGAAGATTGCATAAAAGACTGTCCAACTTCTGCCTTGTTCTTTTGTATGATCAAATAATTCCTATGTGACTTTTCATCTATCTATCTATCTATCTATCTATCTATCTATCTATCTATCTATCTGTCTGTCTTTATCAAGGCCCTATCATCTTGGCTTATACATATAGACTACGGCAACGGTTCTTTTAAATACAAGAACAGATCAGTTCCCTGTGGTCAGTTTTTCCACTGATTAAAACGTTGGCAGAGTTTTCCAGTATATTTGTTTTCAAATTACTTTTCCTTTGTGAAAACTAAATGCATCTGGGGCATCGAACAAGCCTGTTTGGAGCCTGAAATGCTTTTCTTTAATTAGCGGGAATAATTATGCCTATCCAAGAGCTAAAATGATTTTGTCTGAGAACTACTGTAAAATGATTTTTTACCTCAAAAGAATATATAATAATGAGTGAATATGCAACACAAATGAAAGCTAGCATATCTATCCATAATCAAAAGTAATTTGATTGGCAAAGCGAGTTATTATTCAAATTTCTTGTAGTTATCTTGAGCTGAAAAAGATTATTACATATGATACAAATGGACAAGTAACAAATGTGAGTGTCAGTGGGAATACTTGCTTCATAAACTATTGGCAAGCATCACCACAGCAAGCTGGAAGACTCTATATTGTTAGCAAGCCCCATGAGCCCACAAGCTGTACAATAATGTGAGTGAACAGCTGCTTGCAGTTTAGCTCATAAGTGATCACATACTAAGATTCTGCTTGACTATAGCCCATTCCCTTTCATGGACGTCATTATCGATATGGCTTACTAGTACCTTTTATTTCTATCTGTGATACTCTCCACAAGTCTCCACAAGACTTAAATAATCTTCTGTCTAACTGTCTTCTGATGGAATCATAAGCCTTGCGGACTTTAGACCTGCAGAGTTGGTGCCCTCATGACTAAGGGGGTAATTCAGGAAAGAGCGAACTTACCTGGCGATCCTTCAATTCACCTCGCCGAGACTGGTATGTGCTCCCTGCTCTCCTGCACACGGAGATCAGCGAACGCTTTAAAGGTACTTCGACTCACCTCGTGACCACTCAAGTCGCCTCGCCGAAGTACCTTTAAAGCATTCGCTAATCTCCATATGCAGGAGAGCAGGGAGTGCATACCAGTCTCGGCGAGGTGAATCGAAGGATCACCAGGTAAGTTCGCTCTTTCCTGAATTACCCCCTAATTCTGAAAAGTTTCCATAGCCTGCCTAAAATGTATCTAATATAACACTAGATGAGTATACTTGCTTGTATAGATTGACAAAGTATCCTTGTCTGTTTAGTTTACGTACAAATTAGAAAGATGAGCACAATAGTATTATATGATACTTTATATGGACTAACAATTCATTGGATAAGACAAGCTTTCGAGAAGTATTCCAAGCAGTACCTGATTTTTTTTTTCTAGTTTCTCAAACTAAATACTGGTTATAATAATATTGTCTTATTGGTTCTGGGAATTTCTTGACCTTTGTATCCAAATACCCATATAGTAGCTCTTTTTTTTTTTTTTGTAAAAGCAAAAGGTAACCTAAGATGGATTATTTGATATTTTGTGCATAGTAGTTTGGCAAGGTAATTTGCATTTGTCCTCTATTTTTTCCTGGCTTTTCAGTTATTTAATGGTGCTATCGCCTTTCTTTTTTCACATGAAATGGTTCTCTGATTGCTGGGGATGCATAACCTAGTTTCCTGGAACTGATTTAAACACAGAATGGAAGATACTGTAGATAATACTGTTCCTGATTAGAAACCTAAGTAATGAAAAATTAATTTTAAATTAAAAATCAGTCCTCATAAAAATTATTTTCTTATTGTCAGAGACCAATGATCCCCCCAACAACTGAAAAATTATATGAAGTAGGAAAAAAAAATCGATTTATGGTCTGAATGAAGTGTATTAAAAATAAGGAGGGCTGGTTCCATATGTACTACATGCATTTTGCGTGCACCTGCCACTCGTTTAGAGTATTGGAATTATAATCCAATATTGAATTCTGCCAGAATTTTTCACGTTTTTTGCAGAATGTGGATCATGGTTATTGGACAGTGTAATTCATCATTTTAAGTGTGTCACTATGTCTTTGTGCCTTTCTATAATGTTTATATCACAGTCCGACATTTTATTAGTGCTTAGGGCCTTTAACCACTAGAGCAGGGGTCGACAAACTTAGATGAGGAGGAAGCCATTTCACTCCCTCCTCCAGCGGCGACATTTTTTTTGTGAGCCGCAAAGGGGGAGGAGTGCACTCTCCCAACCACATAACCTGCCGACAGACAATCAGAAGAGGCATCTGAGGTCATGGGCGGGGCTTCGGAGGTACACTCCAATCCACCACACTGCGGTTAAAAAGCCGTGTGTGGCTCGCGAGCCGCACTTTTCCAACCCCTGCACGAGAGTATTGTCATAAACATATTAAATGTCTGAAATTAGCATTTTACTCCAGATATAGAAGAATAAATTTATGACAAATACAGGGGCAGCTTTATATATAATGGAGTCCCTGAGGGAAAATATTCCTGAAAGATAATAAACTAAGGTTTATATATTTATTTTCTACTAAATAAAACCGCCAAAGGGCGCTTCTTTAAATTCCTTAAGTAAATTCTATAAATAATCCCAGGCAGAAAAAAAAATTGGGTGCCTAGGGTCGAGGGGTCGTAAACAACAGCAGAACTGAGTTACAATCTGTGCAGGCTCCACAGAGAGACTAAAAGTATATATCAGAAATGAAGCAGTTCATGAAAGCAAAATCTAATTTGGCAGTAATTCAATGAGAAATAGTGTACTGCCTAATCCCACATGTGTACATTTTTGTAAAAGAGAAAGCAATTGCTATTAAATAATTCAGTATGTTCTTAGTCTGACTAGGTTGCATCGGCAGCAGGCAACTTCTAATGCTTTATCGTTGTTCCGACCAGCAGTGTTATCAGCTATAAAAAAAGGTTAATGAAAAGGGTTTAAAATATTCCAGAACTGCTCTTGTCTATTTTTCATAATATTTACAAAACCCTCAGCCTCCAGGGTGCGATGGATTTAAATTTAATATCTGCTGGAAATGTTAATTTACAGTTTTATTAGGCAAAGTATGTCCTATGGATGGGGTGAAGTAGCAACAGAGGCAAGGGTTGCATGACTGTATAAGTACGTACTGCATGGGTGGGTATTTATGCATGCATGCAATGGTGTCTGTGGTTTCTTGAATATGCATGTATGTGTAGGTATATTTATGTGTGTCTATAAATGTGTCCACATGTGGTTTTGTGTGTTCCTGTGTGCACCTACTTAAGTGAGTGTGAGTGAGTGTAAGATTATAATAGTCATGGAAATACTGTGACAAACCAATAATGTACATTTATTTCATATTAGGTTTAGAAGGAAAGGTATCAATGGGGCAAATAATGCTGAGTCTACTCATCAATTAGAGGTTTGCTTTAGTTATTAAAACAGCAGGAGCCTAGCAAATGCAAAGTCCTTATTGGTTGTTATGAATTACAACACTCATTCAGTCTTTACCTCTGTTGATACTGTATATTCTTCTGTTGGTGTTGATAAAAGCACAATAGTGGTGAATGAAAGTACCCTGTTTCTCCGATAGTAAGACACCCCCGAATGTAAGACATAGTGGGGCTTTTAGTGGGGCGGCCTAATGTAAGACATACCCTGAAAGTAAGACATAGTCTTACTTTCG
>WMED01008486.1:0-16889 GCA_019650415.1 Pipa parva | reverse complement strand
TTCATGTGCACTTTTTAGTTCCATAACACAATCACATATACTTTATGTGTACAAGCATTTGTTGATAAAAAATAAAATAAGAGGAAGTTGTACTATATTCAATGTGCACATTACTCTTATACATTGACACATATTAAATTTAAAATACGGAGAATACTCCATTTGTTGGCACAATTTGTTTTAGCACCTGCCCAAAATAAGCAAATTGTGATTCCTAATACAAAAACATATGACTTCTAGTCGCTGAAATGCAATGTAAAGGAAAAGAAGAAGAAAATCATTCCATACCTCTGACAAATCTCTTATTAAAAGTATGAATTTATTTAAGAGACCTTCTTGGTTACCACAATTATTTCTCCTTTCCTTTTATATCTTATGTGTTCAAGGTAAAAGGGAAATTTAGGAGGGAACATAATTTCTGTGTCCTTAATTAGAATTAGACAAAAACAAATAATGGAGCCTAATGTATGTCCCATAAAAGGGTCCAAACAAATGGGGGTTATTCACTAAGGTGCGAATTCGACTGTCGAATTTTCAAACAGCAAATTCCCATAGCAAATCTATGACTGTGCCAAATCTCCCATTGTAATGTCGCATCCGCGACAATTTAAAAAATTGTGACTATGACAATTTTCCATAGTAAAGTCACGACTGTGACAATATTCTCATTATAAAGATGCTACTGCAACTGTAGCAGTCTATTGCGACTGTCTTTAGCTGGCAAATTCACACCTATACGCAACAATTTGGACTTTAGTGAATAACCCGCAAAGAGTATGGGTATGCTAACATATTATGAAGAAACATGGAATCTCCTGAAGAAGAAACATGGAATTATTCAAAACAGATACAGGTTCCTAATATAAAACATATTCACAGTTTTATAAATAGAATCCCAAGTCATTAGCATAGGTCAATTCAGCTCTACTTATATATGATGGAGCAACCTATAATGCAGCATCTGGTGCAAAAAGACAAACTCATGTTAACACTGAACTTAATAGCAAAATTATACTGTATATAACAGATGTGCATTAAATATTCCCCCCTTATATTCAATTGATTTGTAAATATTGTAATATGTTTGGAGCCTATTCCAATAGCGGGTTTTGTGGCTTGAAGTTTTGTGTGAAAAGATATTTTAAAATGTTTAAAAGAAGACTTACCTGTATAGAAACACTGCTGTAAGAGCCACCAATCACCCCTGCAATAACCAATGGGCTGTTTTCTTGGATGGCATATGACCCATCAGGACACATATACTCAGTTTCATCCACTTTAGTTAAGGAAGCCCTAACAAACTCTAGAGATTGCTCCAATGCATAAGTATCTCTTGAACATGTATCCAAAATATGAACTCCTAATTTGACTCCAGGAAGAAGAGAAATGTCCCTGTTTATTTGATCAATTGCAAAAAGCATTGCTTCAAGTCTCTGGATCCCACGGTCTTCATTGATCCTTCCACATTCCTCCATTCCTCCACCTTTTTCATTTATTGGAAATAAACCTCCTAAAACAAGGTCCCCTTCAAATTTGATTTCTTTCCTCACAAAGTTGTGGTCACTTGGAGAAAGCAAAACTGCTTTGAAAAATAAGGCTACAAAAAATACCAGAAGGCTGTATATAGTCTTCATGTCTTTCTGTGGCTTGATGTATAAGTGAAGTGCACAATTTGTTACTCTTCTGGTACAAAGTACTTTGCTGCAGGTTGTTGCAGTGGTATACCATTTCTACAGAGATAAGAAGAAAAAAAATTAATCATAAAAATATTTTGCATCATCTCCACAACCAAGAATTTTTGCTAATATTTTTTTTTTACTTTCCACAGTTCTTTCTTTCTCTTCAAAACAAAGTGAAATCTTAACAGAATACCTAACGTTTAAAGTATTTTAAACACAGTATAAATTTTATGTAAAAGATAACATTTTTACAAGTGCTGTGTTTAGGTAACTGGTACGCTAATTCAAGTGGGATTTTTTAATGAATGATAGTCAAGGAAGTGGGTGGCAACTTGTTCTATGCTGATTGGAAGACAGTTTCTGACTGAACAGGGATGACTTTTTAGGGAGGCCTGCCCTGGTGTACAATGTCCACCCCTAACCTGGATCGATGAATGACCGGCAGTGGCAGCCAGGCCCTTGGAGCATTGGACCCGGTTGCAACCGCGACTGCTACAACCCCATATAGGTACACCACTGAAACAGAATATTTTTAGGGGAAGTCATCATTAGGAGAAACAGCTTACTGAGTTCTAGTATTCCATAACAACCAATCAAATTATTATAGTTCCATTGTACCAAAGTATTCAAGCTGTTGTTAGGTTGCCATTAGTTATTAGACTTCAGTAAACAATTGCCCATGTTGATGAACTTATCTGTTTATTAGCATGGAGCTACAATAAGGGATAACAAGGAAATGTTATCTCAATATGCTTAGAAAAACAATCTATTTTATTGAGTGCTGCAATATCTATGAATTTCAGCAATTATGAATGTGATTTATGATAGCTGGAGTTGTTATATTACTACTTCATACATACTGTATCACAAATAAATATTTTAATATGAAATGTGTTTATTATGAGCATTTAACTGTTGTCCCTTGTACGATGTAGTCAGTATCTGTATGTGTTGTTTTGAAGCAGTTTGTTTTCAGAGATTTTAATAATAATAATGACGGGGACAATAAGATTATGTTTAAGGGGATAGAAAGATATTATTGACTGACCTCTGTATTAGGATCTACTGTATTGTGCTTATTCTTCAGAGGATTTAGTGGAAGATTTTGTGATACAGTAATTTAGTTTAGACATTGCTCAAGCTGCTGTTCTGTAAATCTTCTTTTGTATAATATGAAAAGAATATAGTCTCCGTCTGTTTTGTTCTCAGTTCAATAAAATGATGAAGAAAAATATGTGAATACATTCTAATATCAACTTGACAACCTTTATATTGTAATCGTTTGTCTAAACAAAGCAGTATAGGATGACACTGCTTGCATATGTGTTGAAAGAATGTTTTTTAGTTTAAAGCTTAAAATAGACTAATGTGCTTTAGAATATGTATAGGAAATAGTCTTGAGCTATGTATGCCACCTTGAATGCCAAGAAATATTGTTATAATAATGAAAAATTTTAAACAATACAATGAATATTCAATAATAACTTAAAGTATGAGATTAGTTTAAGTAAATGATTACTTCAGTCAATCTCACTGCAAGCTTTAGGGTATAATCCAACTTATTGATTTAATTAGAGAGACATCCTTTATGGATTTTACATACAAAAAATGAAGATGTCCATTAAAATTAATGAAGTTAAGTGAAAATATACTAATAATAGCTATTCAAATGCAAGGTGGGATCACGGCATGCCAGAGAGCCTTGTAAGCCTCAGCAAGTGTCTACTGTACACTGTTATTTACTATGCACAGTCACCATTCAAAAGCAGATATCCAAATTTGTTTATGTTGATTTAATTAGGATTTGTCAGGTTTCCTGGAGTATACAATTCTGCAACTACTGAATTAAACATTCTAAAATTAAGGCCATTTATGATGCAAACATAGAGTGTATTTCTCAACTGGTGTTTTTATTATCCATAGTTATTGCATTAAAATGGTTACCGTGCCAATTTAAGTACATTAACTTGAATTTTACTACTATGGAAAAATCTTTCAATCATATCTAGTTTTCAATGATGTGCACTGAATCATTAGCAGGAATAAGCACTGGTCATGGAATTTAGGATATAGGAAAGGCAGCAGCAATCAAACATCCCTAAACTCACAACCCACTGAACAAACTGTGTCAAGTTTGACCATGTAGAACATGCAGCGTTGGGTCCTGGGTTCAACTGGACTTCATCTGCATGGAGTTTGTATGTTCTCCCCACATTTGCGTGGGTTTCCTCTGGGCACTCCGTTTTCTTCCCACAATCCAAAAACATACATCTGTGTATGACTGAATAGGGAAACTAGATGAGCTCCACAGGGCAGGGAATGAAGTGAATGACGAATCTCTGTAAAGCGCTGCATAATATATTAGTGCCATATAAAAAATTAACAAACACAAAAGAATTAACTACACTTTAACCACTATTTACAATTGCCAGCTAAACCTTTTTAATTTTATTGATAGTGTTTTTTATGTAAATATGTAATAATAGATGTATTATAGCACATTACATTGCACAGTAAAACATGCCTCTTACAGTATAGTAGTAAATCACATGGTCTTCTTTAAAGTGGACCTGTCAGGTCCACTTAAGGGACTTTTTTTTAAGAAGCAGGGAGTTGTTTTGCAGAAGGCTAAAAGCATTCAGCTAAGACTGTAGTAAAAGAAGCAAACTCCCTGCTTCTTTTCTGCTCTGATGCCTGACTTGAATCTCAAGTCAAGTTGGGCGGAGCTCAATGATGATTGACATTAAAGTTCCTCCAATCAGATCCTTAAATCACGATCTAGCAGGTATCTGATTGGAGGAGCCATAATGTCAATCATCATTTAACTCTGCCCAACCCAACTTGCTGCAACTTAAATAAAAGTCTGTATAGTGGACCTGACAGGTCCACTTTAATATCTTTTTGTCCCCATTATGATTAAGAGTTTAAAATAAAAGCTCAAATAGCTTACCAATAAATTGAGGTTTTGTATATTATTTCCGTTCTTCAGTATAATTTTTTTTATACTTGTATCACATCAAATTCAGAAGTAACATATTCTTTCTTCAACCCAAAACCATACAGCCACTTATTGTAGCAGATCAGAGGTTTTGGCAGGTCACTGAAGCCTTCATCTCTCTTTTATTTAAGGCCCACAAAAATAGTGTTCCCTATTTCTGTCTGCCCTAACATTAATAGATGGGACTGCCTATGTTCCTGTGAGGAGTATAATGAAAATAATCACTTTGTCTGTCACTTAAAGCCCTCCAATTGCCAGGTGTCCAATATGTCTCACTTAAGGTCCACTAGTAGCCAATTTAACATAAAAGGATGATACTACCAAATATGCAGTATAAAGGCTTTAAGAGTATCACAGTTTTTTTATCTTTTTCAAAAAACCATAAAGCAATTTCATGAATGGTACAAATCAAATTGCATTATGTTGTAAAATGCTCAGTAAGAGTATATCATTCAGCTGTAATTCCCATCCAGTAGTAAATTGCTTTCCATGCCTTTTTAAACCAGCTTAACTAATTAAGATACTCTCCTTTGGGCATTTCAGTCAAATACAAAAGCTTCCCTGCAAATAAGAAAATAGCATATACAATTGGATAAAAGATGCTTTGCATGAATTTGTAGGAATCTGAATAGCATAATTAAAACATCTGTATATCATTTTATATATATATATATATATATACTGTATATATATATATATATATATATATCAGTTGGAACTGAAACATGTAGAAATCACTGATTAAACATAATTAATTTAATTAAATGATTAAACATTTATTGACATAAAAGTCCTGAGATTACATCTGTATTATTTGTATGTGTTTTATATACTGTATACGTATATATAAGGTAGGATAGAGTGGTTGTGTTATATATTTATAAAACAGGTAGGATAGAGTGGTTGTGTTAGTCCACAGACTATTGCTTGAGACTTGATAAAGGGAGGACAGAGCTCTTGAAAACTTGTCTAAAGTGACTGTTAGTCGAATAAAAAAAAGGTATCACCAAGTATTGCAATACTAGTCATTATATATATGTACAGCATTTAGCTCTGATATATTATGCAGCGCTAACATACATACATCACCCTGTGGAACTTACAATCTAATTTCCATATTCAGTCACACACACTTAGACGTATGTTTTTGGATTGTGGGAAGAAACTGGAGTGCTTGGCGGAAGCCCATGCAAGTGCAGGTAGAACATACAAACTCCATGCAAATAAAGTCTAGGGTGGAATTGAACACAGAACCCAGCATTGCAAGGCAGCAGTGCTAACCACTGAGCCACTGCACTGCCATATATTTGCAATACTTGGTGATACTTTTTTTTATTGAACTAACATTCATTTTAAATAGATAAACTTTCGAGAGGTCCACAAGCAATACTAAGTTAAGTTAATCAGTTGTTGCAAACATATGCAGTATCTTCCATTATGAGTTAAGATAGAGCTGAACGCACATATGGGAGATTTCACAATTCTCGAACAAAGGAACCTGTGTTTTAATATCTAGTACAATACCCATCTCAGACCCAGGGAGAACCTATCTACTATAAGATAGAGTGGTCATGTTATATATACTGTATATAAAACCTATATATAGGTTAAATTCAGAAGATATTTGTTTTTGGGTTATGAAATTGCCTCTTTAAAATATTTAGCAGAAGATATATATTAAATGTGTGGAAGTCCCATAGTGGAACATAGCTAGCAGCCTAGTGTAGACTTAGTACACATCTGAGCCACACATGTAGTTAATTTAATGATGGATTGATGGCAGCTGATCTACTCTTCAGTATTCTCATCAACAACAGAGAGATCTTTAGAATTGTGTGTCCCACTCTGCTAGTTTCAGAGTGCTGTTATATTTCAGCATCTGTGAGGGTCACTGAAAGGTTGCCTGTCTGTTCTCTTGAAATATTGAATCAGTCAAATATCACTTAGTTTTGGTGCTTTCCTCTCTTAGAGAAAGCTTATTGTACTCTGTTGACCTGCCAGACAGGGAAAAATAATGTGCATTTGATAACATCTACAGTAAAAATGACACCATAAAATGTTTTAGTTTTTGTTTTTCTGTTTTATTTAGTTATGTATTTATTTTTTAAACTACATTCTGTATTCATGTTCAATAAAATAGGTTTAGAACTCTCTTATTTTGAGTTAAAAGGTTCTTATCCTTATTTCAAAGAACTAGCAAAGGTTTGGGTACACCTACTTTAGGTTTTTAAATAATTTTCTTTTCTTTAAAGGGGATGTTCACTTTAGAATGTATTTTAGTATGTTATAGATTATGGTATTTAAGACAGGATAAATATATATCTGGCATGAACACAAAGCATTTTTAAGGTACTCTTCCCAGGGTGTCTGCCCACATCACTGTACAAAGCAAGAACATTGGATTTCCAGCAGTTCTAATTCTATATAAGAACAGTTTGTATTGTATATGTTTGTCCTAATAAAAGGTGCTTGATGTTTTTGTAATGCCTTTCTTATTTTGGTAGAACAATTGTATTAAATAATCAATCAGAAAGTAATTGTGTGGTCCTATCTTTCCATTTTCTTGTTTTAAGACATTCTGTAATTGGCCTTTCTTTTTTCTTTTTTTGTGTGAAAATTCTAACTTTTTTGTTTACTTTTGCATTTAATGGTTCATGTTTCCTTTTTCTTCTGGTTGCTAGGTTAAGTTTACCTATTAACCAGCTGTTAAGTTCAAACTGTAAGAGACATAGTAACGAGTCTGAAAAGTAAGAAAAGTAATGAAAAAAATAAAAAACAGGCCTCAAATTGATTATTTTTTTTGTTGGGGGTCATTTACCCTCAGTATAAAAATGATGAAGAAAATGAAAATAAACATATGATGCAAAACAAAAACAAGCACTTATAAAATTACCAAAAAATTAAAAACAAAGATTAATAAATAAACATTACACTAGATTGACACTACAACACAATAAAAAATGCACATGAACTTGCCATTGGTATAAATATTTTATTATAGATTATGCAGACAGATAAACAATCGGTTATATTGCTGTTTAAAATTTTTGTTAATGTTTATCTTTTAAGGTAACTCATTACTCATTTAACTACAGTTCTTTGGGGATTTCTGTTAGTTTCACATTTGTTTTATTGAAATTTATATAACAAGTACTAAATCACTGGTCTAAGTTTTGAAGAACCTTTTGTTAGATGTTATTTTCTTATCTAGCCTGCTGCCCAATTAGCCTCTTGTGTACAACTATTGTTAACTGTTAACTGGTGGTAATAGTAAATTGCAGCATATGCACTGGTCTGTCAGTCCTAATGGCAAATGTCAAGATATTTGCAAGTGCCTGTAATTGCTGTGGCAAAGACCTTCAAACGGCCTGAGGAAACTGGCATTCATGAAGACTGAACAAGGTCAGGCAGGCCAAAGGTGACCTCAGTATCAGAGAACAAGTTAAATCAAGTCACAAGTCTACAAAACTCATGATTAATTGCACTGAAACCAAAGCCCAACTCATGTCATCTCCGTGAAATGCTGACATGCTGCTAGATAAGCAGATATTTTAGCATCGTATCATCAAAGCTGATTATGTAAAACTGACATTATGGAAAGAAATGCTATAAAGAAACCAACAATAATAGCCAGATTAAAAGTAATGTGCTTCTTTGTATAAAATAAACTGGACATATACTGTATGACCAAGAACTACATCATAAAAATAAGAATATTTAGGACTACGGAGTCTAATTATATCATCTCATCCAGTGTTTGGATTTATTTCAAAGCAAAGTGATCTACAAAAAGTGCAGACTAACCATTTTGTAAAACGAGTACAGTTGTTGGCAACAGATGCTGCATTCAGATTTGCTCTGTCTATATTCCAATAACAAAGCTGGAAGATTTCTTAAGAACTCTTTGAGAAACCTAATTTTATATTTCTCTGTTTGTTATTATGAATTAAGATCATTGGTATAGATCCAGCTGGTGTATGTGTTTTACTGAATGTATGGGTATTTTCTTTTGATTCTATGGGCGAAATTTAATAAAATTGAAAATATCGATATTACCAATATCTGCCATTTTTACCAATACCGCGATATTGATACTGCTGATATCAGCAATATCGATATCGTGATATCGGCAATATCAATATCACGATATCGAATTTCTAGCGATATTATGGATTTTTCCATAGAAATGAACAGATTAACAGATTTTGATCGAATTTAGATTTTGCGATATTGATATTGCCGGTATCAGAAAAACTCATTCGATATTGCGATATTGGTAAAAATTGACCAATATTGGCAGCATCAATATCGCGGTATCGGTAAAAATGCCTGATATCGCAATATCCATGTGATTTACCTATGCATATGTGCAAAATTTAATAAAAATGAAAATATCGATATTGTACATTTTTACCAATATCGCGATAATGATATTGCCAATATTGCAATATCAATATTTTCGATTTTACGTTTGTATTAAATTTCACCCATATATGCATACGTAAATCCCATCACTTTGTACAAAATGAAAATGTTTTTTCCTGGCAGTTTTTACGTACAGACCATATAAAATTCAGTTTTTCTTTGAGTTTAGAGTTGAAAGCAGGTCTTGTACTTCTTTTGGTTTTAAACAAACATGAATTTAATGTATACTCAGTTTCCATGGGAAACCACTATGTTTCCATATATTAACCTTGCTTGTTTCTTTATGTTTGTTAGGCCTTAGAGTAGACATCCAGAAACTCCTGTCTGCCACAAAAAATATTTTTACATACATTTTTGGTGCAATTTAATCATTCAATTAGTGTATCTTGTCATTCATCATAAACACCTGTTTTTATCTTTGTTCACTCATGAATGGACTCGACTATATATATATATATATATCGGACATAATTCATGAAGTGGAAGCACCAATTCCTCACTTTTGGCTTCTGGAGGATGAGGAAGAAAGTGGCCTACTTTTAATGTAACAAAATCAAATATAGCAAAGAGTTTTCTCATTACAACAAAGATCAAATTTTTCTAAACTTAGGTCCATTTTTTTGTTTTCACTATTTCCCTTAGTGGGAAATTCTGTAACCTACCTACACTTTTTTTAAATTGCATTCCTTAGATTTTAAAGTTAAAATCTTCTATACTTTGCCCTCATTTATGGATCTCTTGACATCTACTATTCCTCCCTGAGCATGAACAGTTGTTGTAGACAATTACCTGCAATGTTTCTTTTCTTAATGTTCTAACCTTTATATTATAATTTTTTGTATAGCTCTAATCATCATGTGGCTTAATTAACTGACCACCTGTCTTGGATTCTTTTTAATGAAAAGAATACTAACTGCTTTCCTTTGAGTTTCACTCTTGTTATACATAATAAAATATCTTGAACCTCATAGAAGTTGGACTGACAAATATGCCTAAAATTTCATCTCTGCACATGATGCTCATTCTTGTCTACTGCTATCATTGTGAGGTCCAAGCAAAGAGACATACAGAGGCATATATTTAAAAAAAATGTTCCTTTTAAAAATAAACATGCTATTTTTTTCAAAGTTATTTCTGTTAAAATATTTATTGATTTTTCCATCTGTACCCATCTGATCGAAATACTCAGTCCATTACAATACCAGTTGCTGCCAAACTTGATGAGTATACAGATAAACACACAATTGCAGGATACACTTCAATTATAATTAAGAGAAATGTATTTCTGTTTTTTTAATATTTTAGCACCATTTTCATAATTATATCACATCATGTACAATTAAAAACCAAGAGAGCAATGCATAAATATATCTGGATACTGTTGAAAGACTCAGGGGTCATTCATTAAAGTGCGAACAGTCACGTAAATGCCGGTATTCGTGTCCTTTCATGACTTCTCCAACCCAGCTTATACAACAAACTGTGCGATGTGACAAATTTGCGACCAGTTTGACACTTACTCCAGGTTATAGAGCTCTTCGTATTATTTTGTATGCGTGTGCACAGGTAATTTGGATATTCAGCATGCAACAGAATCTGTCAAAGAAGCGGATTCTGCAAGACGTACTGCTACGAATTCACCTGTTTGCCTTTGCCACATCAGAGTGGTGAATTAACTATTTCACCTATTTTTCTAGGTGACTATTTATTCAAAAGTAGCAATGGCGACTGTGACTAAATGAGTCTACTATTAAACTAGGCACAAGGTGACAGTAAAAATAAGTATTTTTAACTTATATACAGTTAATGGGATATGATGAGACTGATGTCACTGCCCTTCACTGGAGGAATTCACCTCACTCCGCATGACTACTCATCCCACTACTGTGCAACTGACTACGCCGCACTATGCATGTGACCATGTCTGTCGCTGTCCATTGCTCAATGAATAAGAAGTGAATTTGTGTCTTCCTGATTGTAGTGACGTGAACAGATGCAAAGTCATTATGCTGGGCGAATTCACATTTTAATGAATGACCCCCTTTTAGACTATAACCCTGTCACCTACAGAAACACCTGCAAAATAGCAGTGCCACAAACAGGAAAGAGCACTTTAGATAAAATCATTAATGTGATTAACTTTAGAATATTTTTTAAGAATCCTTCATTAAAAAGCTGTATCAACACTTTTAATGAAATGTTGATTCATTGTCAGCAATGATATTTCTTAATGTAAAGTTACATGCTTAGAAGCAAAATGGTTAAGCTAAAGGAAATGTTTTTCTATGTTGAATAATATTCTACATATTTGAAATACAATAGTGTACTTGGAATTTAATTATAGGTAGTCTATAGCTTTTGAAAATTAAAAGAAGCAAAAGGTAATCTGGAACTGAAGTCTATTGTTCAGTTTGAATACTGAATACAGAAAAACACACATGAAGCTTAATAACCCCTTAATCAAGAAAATCTGACAAAAATACATCCATACCTCTTTGTTATTTGGAAGACACAAAATCTAGAACAATACTGCAATTACTGCGCTATGGAATAAAGATAACAAGAGAACTAATTCAGAGGGAGTGCCTGAATTCATTATCATTGCCTTTTTACCAGGTCTAGAAAATTGAGGTACTTGTCTGAAATAAGGTTTGGTACTAAAAGACTTTAATCACCATGACAATTTATTGTTTTACCACTGCAATACAAGTATCATATTTTTATTTGAGTTTTAAACTTATTGTTATTAATCATCAAACTTCCTTGCAGGAAATTTTCAAATAAGGGCATATCACACTTGTATAATAAGTTGCTGAAAACCATTGAAAGTGGACTCTCTCATACTAGCTATCACTATCCATCACACAATGGACATATACAACACTGAAAATGGTCAGTAAGTACGTATATATATCCATAACTGCACTGGACATGTTGTTGCACATACAAATATGTTTACCGGAAGAAGCCTCCCCCTCCTTTTTTTTCTCAACCATATTCCTCAAATCAACAAGTTGTGAGTAATCTATATTTATAGCTATATTATAGAAATATTATATATTTATATTTTGTCATTTGACACTAATAGGATTAGCTTAGTTTGTTTTATTTTATAGTGTCAATAGTTTAATGTTACTGTTGGTAGACTAGTTTTTATTACTGTCTTTTTCAATCTTTATTTCTCTAACAGTAACAATTCATCCTTGATCGTCTAAGAGCTGACGGGTCCATGGAGAATGTGGCTTCAACCCCAGATGTCCTACCATCTGCAGAGGTGTGAAACTCTTCTTTCTGACATAAATTTATAATTTTAACATTAATAGAAATTCATTTTACCATTTAGTAAATAGACCTACTTCCAAGAACCATCACATGAACCAAAAAAATAATGTTTCGTTATTGTGCATGTGAAAATGGCTGCTACACTGGAAAAACTAACCAAAACTGCACATGAGGATGAACCTGCATAGACAATCCATTCATCCTCCTAACAATGTAGAACCATGCACTCCAGATGGAATACATTTTAACCTAAGCAATCACTCAATTAATAATCTAAAAATCAAAATACTCAAAGGGAACTTTAAAAACATGCAAGAAAGAAAAACTTTCAACCTAAAAATGATAATGCATTTCAATACTAAAAATACAGGTCTCAATGTAGATCTTGGATTTCTGACTCACTATTATAACTTTATATAATGGTAAAATATGTATTTCTCTCTGTGATCATCTCTGTAACACAGTATTCCAATCACCTCTCTACCCGCCTCCCTGACTTGTCATCTTTAATCCATTCCTAACACTATGACACCTGATTGCTTTAGGCTGTAATAATTTGTTTATATTAGAATGCTTTTTTGCCTGTTTCTCAATCTCACAATCATACCTTTATATTATGGATAATTATGCACTTACTTATGTTTGCTTTCAAACTGTGAGTTTCTTTATATCAAATAATTCCACCACCAGCCCCCCTTATCCACTCTAGCTGGACTCCTGACAATATTTACGACTGCTAGTACAATATCTTCTTAACTGAACTTAGTATTGCTTGTGAAATGATAAAGGGAGTACGGATCTCTCGAAAGCTCATCTATTTAAAACTAATATATATATATATATATATATATATATATATATATAGTATTCTTAGTTTAATAGAAAAAAAGGTTTTTAAAAAAAAATTAAATCTGAATTAACTAAAAAAAAAAATCTTGCTATATTTAGTCCACATTTTAAATAAGATAAGTCCTCAGCAAGAGGGAAAAAAATGATGCAACCAGGTGAGCAAAATATAAAGCCCTTTTGCTTATTGATCTATAAATCTTCAGGGGGAAATGACACACCTCAAACACTGACTATTATCAAGCTTAAAAGTTGCTGTTGAATTTGATATGTTACTCTATCACGAGTGACAATACAGTGTACCCTAATTTAAGGTTCCAAAAAAATCGGAAAGGAACACAATAGTGACTTGATAACTATTTTAATATTTTGTTGCAGCAGTATTTGAACATCATTAGGCCAGCCACAACAGAGTACCTATGCTAAAGAAGAACATTGTAAAAACATGTAGAAGAAAACACGTATATGCATAGACACATGCAGCTTTAAAATTTTAAATGAGTTGCTTCCTACAAGAAGTGGTAATAATTGTACTGTATCATTTCAATAGAGTGAAATGAATCTAACCTATATCCTGCATGATCTTGAGTGATTTGTTGCAATATGACTTGCTGTTGCTAAAAACCAGGAGATACTCTGTAAAAGATTCCTAATGCATTCTCCTTTAGAAACTAAGCCTAACCATAACACCCCAAGCCCTCTCTTGACACAGGATGGAGCAGATAAACATCTCCTTTTGGGATGTAGGAATGGACAAGATGTCCATTCTAGTTTATCTTAAACACTGAAAAAGTTATGTAAAGAGAAACATTATTTTTAATATTTTAAGTCACTATTTTAATGTGTGATAAATGTGATTTTGGATTATTTTGCTAAATTTGAGGTAGAAAAACTAGTCAACACCAACATTCGTACAGTTTCTTCACATTTGATGAAAACAGTTTGTGGAAGAGACAGTCTTAGGAGACCTACATTTTGAACATGGAATAAACCTTTCTAATATTTTGCTTCTGTAGACGTATAAAGTAAATATGATTTTACTTGTGGGTAACATTGTCTTGCACGCTTTGCATTTATTCACCTTTTTTTATCTTCTTTGCAAAAACCTGTAGAACGCTGATTGAAACATAGCGGGAACAAAGGAAGCCCTTGAAACAGAAAACAAAGACTGCCTTCAGACAAAAGAAAAACTAACTTGAAGATAGGACCCTGCAGTGTGGAACAGCGTGTGAGCCAGGGCTGTGCTAGGACAGGAGAGGAAATATGCTAAAAATCATAGTAGAGAAGACAGCAATGGGTCTATAAATTGATGGTAAAATGTTTGTTTTTTTTCATGCATTTGGGATGACCCACTTTTTATAGAGTAAATATTGAATTCATAATACATACTGGAAGATCTTTTTATCAAGCATAAAATAAATTTTATTTGCAAACATTTTCCAGAGTGAATTGCATGTTAGGTAGTTGTCTACCATTTCATGTATGCTAATACATTTGCCGACCAAAACAATAATTGTTGAATAGCCAAATTGGCATGGGGGAGCTATAAAAAGGTACAGTCCAAACTTTTATGGATTGTAAATTGCATTATAGGCTATTTTGTGGTGAAATGGACAGTACAAAGTGTTTTAATAGCACACAGTAAGAAAAGTATTCGATAAAAATGATAAATGGATTCTACTTGTTATGAGGTGATTGTTTTTCATTTGTGGGTTGCTTGTTGTTAAATTGGTGATAAAGAAATATATCTGCTTGATAAATAGATTAATTATATTAATATATAGAAATTACCGGAAACATTTTGCCTCACAATAAGATCATTGAGTGTAGAGAATTAGCTCTTCTATAGGTGAATGTTCAATGTTACTCCAGCAGGTCACATTTAAGTTGGAAACAGAGGCTAAGGGCGAAACTTAATACATTTGGAAAAGCCCGATTTTGCTTTTCCAAGTTTATTCCCACGAGATCTCGGAAGTTTCTCACAGTAAATATCGCAAGATTTTTTCGATCAATATTTACTGACAGAAACTTTTCAATCAAGTTTTTTTGATTGAATTTTTCAATGGAAAGGTAGTCATACTGTAAAATCGGGCGAAATCGGGCTTTATCGAGTTTATTATTAAGGAATAGCAGAGATATGGCAGCAAGTGCACTCAGTTTGTTCTGGGCACTAATAGATTTATCAATGTATAAATATTCTAGTAGTTGGAATTTAAGCTAACTTAATTTAATCATGTGGGTCAGTTCCTATGACCCACCGGAAATATAAACCTATTCTGGGAAAATTGAAATTAGAAGTAAAGCCTAACAAATATTTCAGGCTAGAATTGATCAAGGTGTCATTACATTTCCTCAAATGTACAGTAGTAGCTTTATGAGACTAAAAAAGTGGTGTCACCTCTGTCTCTGCATAATTTTTTAAATTACAAAATTTGTGTTTGTGTACCAGCATTCTTTTCTTATGAGCATTAAAGAAACTGCCTTGTCATCACCACAGAAAATATTGCCTTATTGGTTAGTCTGAACCTAGGTAGTCCTTCAAAGACCCCCCCTCCCAAAACAAATCCTTTGCATCTGTTTATTTGTGATGAAAGTGTGTGTGACATTAAGGTTTAACTATTAAATTTATCACTTATATTCAGAGAGAATGTGGTTGGCTTTTGGACTCGACTAGATTAATCAAAATACATTTCACTTTTTCAAAATACAACATGTTGATATGCCCTGCCCACCTTGCTCATTGAATAAATATGTTTTAAAAACATTAGTTTCAAAGATGGATGCCTGTAGACATGCCAGTAGTTTGTCAATAAAAATTGTTTAACACCATGCTTTAAAGTGCACCTGTCACCTCAAGACTGATACTAATTTAGGTTCTACTAATGAAATAAACATTTTTGTAAATATACATATATAAATATATATTCCTTTTCTTTCCTGAGTCAGGTTGAGCGGGGCTAAATGATGATTGACGTTATAGCTCCTCCAATCAGATCCCTTAAATCACAATCTAGCAGGGATCTGATTGGAGGAGCTATAACGTCAATCATCATTTAGCTCCGCCCAACCCGACTCGCAAAAGAAAAGGCAGGCTGACAGGGAAGATGACAGAGAGAAATTCTGTACAAAAGGTACATTTTTTTAAATACATACAGTATACATTTACAAAAACATTTATTTCATTAGTAGAATCTAGCTTAGTATTAGAGTTTAGAGGTTACAGGTATACTTCAAACTTCAGTTTCTACAACTAAACCAAGATAAGTGTCTTTTTTTTTTTTACTACTTTTTCATGGTTGAGGGCAACAGTGAAGTACTGCTCTAACCTGATGAAGAGGGAATATATGTATGTATCTATACTTTCATTTATAAAGTGCCACAAATGTATGCAGTGCTGTACAATTCAGCAATACGAATATAGTACCGACATGGGAAAAGTGCATTGTACAATAAAACATCATCAGGATATAACACTAAGTGCCAGGTTGTAGAGGTTGGAGGTCCCTGCCCCATAGAGTTTACAATCTAGGAAGAAGGAAGACATTACAAACACAGATAAAGGGGTAATAAGTGCTAACAATGTGTTGAAACATTGGTAAATACATACAGGGCCGGCTCTCCGTATGGGCGGAGAGGGCCGTTGCCCTGGGCGCATTTAG
>WMED01008485.1:0-16890 GCA_019650415.1 Pipa parva | reverse complement strand
AAGTCATTGTATTCTGTTTTTATTTACGATTTACACAACGTGCCAACTTTTCTGGGTTTGGGGTTTGTACTTGTATCGCTGAATTGTACAGCGCTGCGTAATTTGTGGCGCTTTATAAATAAAATTATACATACATTTGGCTGGTTATTATTGTGGATGCATTCCAGCCCCCATACCATTCCCACCACTGTATAGATTTTGGCCATTTTTGTGTAAAACCATTACCACCAGTCATAATGCTTCAGTATTTGAACTGGATCAGTGGCCTACTCCTAGGTTTACTGCTTCTTGCATGTGATTTGGCAGAAGAAACCCGCAGCCATTTGCTAGCTACAGGATTCAATGTTTGCGGCCTCTAACTGTGCCTCTTTAGGGAAAACAAACAAAATGGAATTCAGAGACAAGCCCATGATGATGTACAGCACTGATTCGTTACACTAATTATTCTAGAACGCATAAGCAAGTCATGCTCTGACCAAACAGAGCAGCTCACACATGTCTATTAGTGAAAAAAAAATCAGTGAAAATAACTCTCAATACAATTGCTCTAATTGTGGAACAAAATTAAAATATTTTGCCTTTTCTAAATGCCTGTCCTTGTAGCATCATACTGATAAAGTCTACTTTTTGCCTCCTAACAGAATGCTAGGCCTAGTTTACTTGGATTTTAAAAAAAAAAAAACATAGGATTTTAGTATATTTCATTTATATCTGTCACAATTTACACTTCTGATTTTGCTGTGTAAATTTCTGTAGTGGTCTTTGGGCCTTTAAGCTGTTGTTGCAGCTAGGGTAAACTAAAAATCACAACTAAGTACATTAGTAGTACTGCCAACATGGGATTCTTTACCATTGTTACACTGAATGCCTTTCGTTTTCGGGCAACAGTCTCATGCATGTGCCCATCATAACCTGCTTGAACTATTGCAACACTGGCCTTCTAACCTCCCACCATTCATCTCATTCAGGCACTAGCTTCTTGCAATATCTATTCATTTCATGACTCTCCAATAAAAACCAACAAATTTACAATGACCTCCTTTTGACATTTAAAGCATTTCACTCTATTGCTCTCCCCCATATTTCTTCACATATGTGCCTATTTGTTCCTACTTGTCTCCTCCATTCCAAACAAGAAATTTTCATTGTACACCACTCACAAATACTGTAGTTTCCCTTTTTTTTTAAGCTTTCCTTTTTGCTACTCTCTTATTTGGCTAAAATGGAAATAGTATAATTGCATAATGCGCATGTGACGTCACTGACAATGTAGCCACTGCATACTGCATGCAGGTGCGCAAGTTATCCGGGATACGGTCCCGATTGCTGACACCGGTATTGTCTGACAGTGATCAAGTCCGTGTCCTGGCTAACCTGCACACTTGCACGCAGTATATACTGAGTACAGTGTCCGTGTTGCGGAACCCTGGTTGAAAATCACTGCCTTATGCAAAACTATCCTTTTCTATGACACTATCATGCACAACAACTGAATGCATAGTGTGAATGCCATAGAAAATAATGAAATAACTTTAGGTGTAAATTGCTATAATAAAGACCCTTAGGGTAAAGTGGGTTTGTCATTTAAAATTAAAAATGTGTTTATTTTGTCATTGGCCTACTGAAACAACTACTAAAATTCTTATCTAAAGTCTGCGTCACATAGGAAATGTTCCTGCTTACTTCTTCCATGAATGTGCATGGTTAAATAAACAGATCACATCCCATTGGGGTAGAAATTAATGATTTTCCAGTAATGATTGCGCTGTGGGACATAACCAGCATAATTCTGATTGCAGTCAGTGGGTCACAATCAGTTTATTTCCCCACCTAAACTTGGTCCTACTCCCTCCTTTTCCATTTCAGTTGATGATGTGATTATTAACCCTGTTACTTCTGCACATTGTCTTGGGGTGAATTTCGACTCTGCTAAGCCATGCTTTCAACTCTGTGATGTGCCTAATTTGCATCCAGTTTGGGTTCTTACAACGGTTGTGGACTTATGGAGTTCTCTACACCTCTTCACATGTGTGCACATATAATTTAGTTTTCCATCAAGCAATCAGTCTGTCAAAGCAGCAAATTCCATAAGGTGTACTATTTCACTTTTGCCAGTTCAAATTCTCCAGATTAAAGTGGTGAAGTAGGGATAGATGGCAGGGCTCTGGTGTGGAAAAACACAAGTGTTAATCTAAAAGTCACAATAAAGACTGTGACTAAGTAACAACATAAATCAGAAATATGGCGACATAGAAAGGTATGTAATATTTACATAATATTATGTAGTAGCAGAATGCTGTGAGGCTGACGTCGTTGCAGTTGCCCGATGGAATGTGCTTCATTATGCATGACTAGTATCACTATGCGCTCAATATTGTTTGATTACCCAAGAAAAGACAAGTAGAGTATAGGTCAGTAGTGGCGAACCTTTTCAGCACCGAGTGCCAATGATGACATCACTCATCAGCTCCTGCCCCCGAAGTGCATTTGCTGATGAGTGACGGCTAAACTACTTAAATCTTCCCTGTGAGTGAATGGTCCATCAATGTAGGCTGCGGATCCTACCTGAAACTGTCAGGATGGGTCTGTGGCCTATATTGAAGGAGTACTTGCTAGGTGGGGGGACCTAGGATAGCAATTAGCGCAGCGGTGGCGATGGCACACATGCCCAAAAAGAGTTCTCTGAGTGCCCTCTCTGGCACGCACACCATAGGTTTGCCACCACTGGTATAGGTGATACCTTTTATTGGCTAACTGAATAGATGGTAAATGCAAGCTTTCAAGACTACTTAGGTCTCTTCTTCAGGCATGGCAAAAAACTCAAGAGTGACAAATTTATACAGAAACTGGTACATCATAGTAAAATGTTATCAGTGTGACATCCTGACATCAAAAAAATCACAGACTGGAACAAAGCAATGAAATCTAATCAATCCAACATCACACCCCAAAAAGTAACAGACTGGTACTACACAGTGAGATATTATCAGTAAAACAACATTGCAACACTATAAAGTCACAAACTGGTACAGATGTAATAAGTTTGATACCAAGAAAGAAGCACTTTGGTTATTTAGAGCTATTTCTCATATATGTTGGATGCAGAACATTGGAGGTTCTTTCATAAACTAAGGAGATACAATGTAATATGTGGTCTGTGGTCTATGCTCTAAGGCAGCGGTTCTCAACCTTTTAGAACCGCGACCCCTGCTGACGTCACCGCGCCGACGTCACCGCGCCGACGTCACCATGCCGCGTGTGATGACGTTTCGGCCGAACGTCATCACGTACGCACGTCATGTGGTGACATTCGGCCAAAACGTCATCACGTCGGCGTCACATGGTGACGTTTACTGCCAACGTCACCCCGCAGGAACCCTTATAAGAAGGGTTCCTGCGGGTGCTTCCGGGTGTCGGCGCGGTTCTCGACCTAAGTGGGACGGCCTCCTGACCCCTGCCAGGGTCGCGACCCACAGGTTGAGAACCGCTGCTCTAAGGTTTGGCAACTATTTTTTTGAGAGACATCTTGCTACAATGTTGCTGTGCAGGCTACAAAGTAATTTTTGATTAGAAGCACTTTATTTATAATAGCACTATCTCTCCCACATCAGCTGCTCAATACTGGTGTTTCTCTCGTGTTAAGGAGATACAATTTAACATGGCATTTGTGTGCTGCACACTTTATGAGATTACTGGGCAGCAAGTGGAACTGCTTTTGTGACTGGACTTGGTAGAAGAACCTGCTAAAATGTGACTAGCACTCATCAGATAACCAACCCACTGCATCATTTATACAAAATCATTAATAAAAAAAATACAAATAATATTCCAAAACCAACACCAACTAGCTTTCTAATCACACTCTCCGCCCAGGACAGACCCACTTGTAGTACCTGCCACTGTGAGTATCACCTAGAGCAGTGATGGCCAACGTTTTGAGATCAGTGTGTCAAAATTCGTCAAAAAACCGAGCATAAGTCGGGTGGTGTGTCACGTTGAGAAAAACTTGGAGGCGTGGCAACTCTCCTAATAATAGCATGGCATGAATGGCGCCATGACATGTGTCAGTAAAAACGTCTTGGTGTGTCACCTCTGACACGTGTGTCATAGGTTAGCTATCACTGACCTAGAGAGAAACAAGCAGGCATTTTTCTTTGGGAAAAATCTGTCTGACTGGGACATGTTCTTTGGTGCAAGGAACAGGAACCCTATATGCTGAATAACATCTCACAACAAGCTTTAGTGTGTTTCATTGCATGCTGCTGTACTGTCTGATCCAATATCCCATGATGCAAATAATGACCTGGGGTGAAGTAGATAACTAAAGGTACAGAAAGTAGGAGAAGGGGATAGTGAGGACCATGGGACACAGCCTGTAATTGGGACTGTCATACAGAATCCTGAACACATGAGAGGTTTCTCTGTCAGCTGCAGGGAATGGGTACTCTACTTTCAAGGAAATAAATGTAAATATGATTGTTCATTATGAGTAGCTTGACAAAGGTCTCTGTGGAAGGTGACAATTTTCACTTTTTAGTGATTGCTAAGCACAGTTTTTTTTTTGTAATATTATCAGATCTCAGGATCAGTCCCTGAGAGTTGCCAGGTTTGCCTGTCTATCCATCTATCTACTGTATTTATTCAATGCTGGATTTTATATAACCAGTTAAAAAAAACAAGGGAAAGATACTAATATGCTGTGGATCTGCTGCCAATTATTAATCAAGCAAAATAACTTGTCTTTGCTATGCCACAGTGCCTTATGTTGATAAGCCATAGATTTTAGTACATGCTAGTTTTCAAGTTGTTTCATTTCCATTCTCTGTTTGTATGCTCCTGGACATTTTACTCTAACTGAAAAGTCCTCTAGTTAGAAATGTACAAACAGCAGCACATTTGCTTCACAAACAACAAGCAAAATAGCTTTCCTCGCACGAGACACCCAGCAAAAGTCACATACTATCAAAAAGCCAATCAAAAGCAATGTTAGAACTAGGACTAACAAAGGGATTAATCTAACCACCAATCAAACAGCGCTTTTCATTATATAAGGAAATGTCAAGTTAAAGCCTTATGCAGGCGGGGAACACTGGATTGCTGAGCTGGTGTATGGAAAAGACTGTGTGTGGCAATAAGAATATTGAAGCTTTGAGGATATTCTTTGTGAGATGTTATCCTTAGCACTGAAAGAGTTATTATTCTGAAAGGGTCAGCCAGGCTAATGGAAATGTCTGCTGGCTTGTACTGTGAGCTTTTGTCTTCCTCTGGATAAACAAGAAAAGGATCTTATTTTAAATATTTAACTTGATAAAAAATAAGTCTGGTTTCAGCTTTACCTACTATGTTAAAGGGAAACTAATGCTTAGCCCTTACGCTACATGCTATATTTGTGAGTACTGTACCAGAGTTTGTGTCATTCTGCAATTGCTTTTTGACAGGTCAGCCCAATGCTCTCATCCCTATCCTTTTTAAATTTGTATTACGTTTACATTCCAATCAGATGTACTGCATTCGAATTAGACCTTATTTTACACCAGTTACCATTTTTTGTTCTAAAATTTCTAACAACTCACATGAAAAATACAGTGAAATGTCAATACCTGAATGATGTGATTTTATAATTCAGAAGGATGCATTCTTAATACTGCTTGAAATTGACACACAAAGGGGCCTAAAGGCATAGGGGCCTGAGGATCTTCAAAGACAGGGTTCACCAGTACATCACAAGAGGTATAGCACACATACAACTCCCCTATTCATATGAACTAAAAGGCAAAGCTGGGGCTTGTCCTGAGTAGTTTATCATTGCTCTAGGATGTAACATTTTCTGTAGTTAAGAGCAAATCTATCACACTTTTATAGGGTTTACATTTATCTACACAATGTAAACCTGATTCAATGAGTACCATATTCCCAAGAAACTGCTAAAAGCCAATTGTATTGGATATCAGTGTAATACACAAGCACATGTGACATTTAATTATTAAGTGTGATGAATGAACTGTGGAATTTTATGAGAAACAAGAATACAACTATAGTCTTAGGTACCCCACCCCTCATTTCATATAGAAAAATGTTAACCTGCTTTACTGCAGAGAACTAATGACTCCCACAGGGTAAGGATTGCCTGATCTACAGTCTGCAGAGCAGATCATGTGCTTTAAAAAAATAAATGGAAACCACCAGTGCTGTTAGTAATCAGTTTAAACAGCAGTGGACACAAGAGTTACAGTCCAGCAGCCAAGCTAGATCATTCTGCATTATGAAGCTACCATTATGGGGTGTGACTACAACAGGATGCAGATCACTGGCCACCCTGATCCCTGGCTGCTGCAGAACCTCCAGCAGCAGGTCCCAGTCCTGGCAACTAGTAGGTTTCACAGTCATTTTTACTCTTTCTCTGTGGCATGGCTACAAATTGTATTGGGAAGTCAGCATTTCACAAAGTGCCGGTAGTTTACACGGTGGAGCACAGTCAGCATACCCCCACGTTCACTACATCAGTTTAAGGTGGCACTGCCCAGTACTCTCTCTGTGCATTCACTGTTTAAGGTGGTCTCTGGCGTCTGTCGTTGCTAGTATTCCTACTGCAACCAAGGCTTGGGTCATGGCCCACCCCCTTCTTATTTATAACTATGACATGGCAGTGACATTTTGAAGCAGCCAGATTAACAATAGCAGGAATACCTTTTCCTACTGACTGCTCCTAGTCATTGCAATGCGCGCCGGGCTGCAGTACAGAAAGCGACGGGGGAAAGGGTGGAGCGTCCTTAAAAGCATCCCGGCTTGTGATTGGTTGAATTTTGCGTCAGTTTCAGCCCCTGGACCATTTGGTATTCTGGAGAGGTTTCTTTTTCCACAGTAATAACAAAGACCTGGATGGCTCCCCCCCCCCGGCTTTGGTATATAGAAACTTAGCTGGCCAGAAAGAGGCAGTCAGTGATGCAGAGTGATATGTCAGCTCCCTTTCTGCGCTGTATCCAATGAGCTGGAGCAGCAGGACCTGAGTTCTGGAACACTGCGGCATCTGTCCCTGCACTGAGTGAGAGCTGCATCTACAGCCCTATGTCTGTGAGTATGACTCAATGCACTGTGTGTGAGTGAGAGCTGCATCTACAGCCCTATGTCTGTGAGTATGACTCAATGCACTGTGTGTGTGAGCTGCATCTACAGCCTTATGTCTGTGAGTATGACTCAATGCACTGTGTGTGAGCTGTATCTACAGCCCTAAGTCTGTGAGTATCACTCACTGCACTGTGTGAGTGTAAGCTGCATCTACAGCCCTATGTCTGTGAGTATGACTCAATGCACTGTGTGTGTGAGTATGGATCACTGTTTACCCTGGGATCCTGGTAGCCACTTCTTATCTCTGTGTTAGCTTTTGGCTGAAGTCCCCCCTAGTCAGCTGGGCTCTTTAACATCTGTCACTAATGTAAAGTAATGTTATGTTTTGAAGTGTTAACACTGCTCCAGGGCAGTTGGAAATATGCCCTAAAAATCCCAACCTGTTTCTTTGGTGGTTTAGGTCTTATTCACTTTTGTCTATTTACTTAGCTACATATGTCATCAGCATCAACCAGTGCCTAAATAAAATGCAGTTAACCCTTTCTGTGCCATGGGCTTGCCAATATGTGGCCTCTCCATTAGGATGTAAAATGAGTTCCAGAACCCCTTGGATGTATGTAAAAGGGTACATTCTGCAGGCCAACTTGCAGCACTGAAGCACCTGCACAAAATGATGATTAGATCAGCTGTGCTCTCTGCAGTGGGCTTTGGTAGCTTTTCTGCAGTGTGGAGTTAAAACTGGGAACAGACTTTCATTTGTAATAGTGAAGACTATTTAAGAACCAGCTCCAGGCTCTTCTTTACATATAGGCAGTCATGATATAGATCATAAGCATTTGCTTACAATGGATGACTGTACAATAGGACCTGCCTTAGTATGTCTCTCTGCAGCTGTCAGTCCCTAGTACAGAAAGTCATTCAGTCACTTAACTGTAAAATAAATAATGTGTAGGTGCTGACACGACCATTTCGTTTAGTGACAACAGCACATTGCAGAACCCTACCATATTCCCTTCAATTATAATTTACTGTGGTATGGTTCCTGTCCCCTAATGCAGTTCTTCCATGGCTTTATATTATAAATGTTGTTTTTCAATACCACTAGTGATTCATTTATGATGCTTTAAAAAAAAATAAATACAGTTTTTCCTTTATTTCCTATGCAGTTGATAGCATTGCATATAAGAGATAGGTGCAAAGGTTCTGGCAACCATTTATAGTTTAATCTAAATCCTATGTTCCAAAAGACCTTCAAAGTTTGATTGATAAATACCCTTGTCTACATTTATTGTAGGACTGAGCATTTGTCTGCTTACACAGGGCATGCTTCATTGCAGAAAAGCAAGTCAAATATCCCAGGTCACAGTTAAAATGGAAATGTATGAGATGTCCATGCTAATAGCAGGATCTGTAACTGCTGGGATGCATTCATGACCCGCATACAACTTATTTCAACCAATTAATTTTTCAACAATACGGTGGATTACTGTGGGTCAGTGTGATGCAGACAGCCCACATATGCGTTGTGCTCTTAGTCATACACACTGTTCATAAGCTTGGTATTGAGTTGGATTAAATAAAGAAGCAAAGTAATTCAGATCCATATCATTATTCTCTTCATCCTGGAATACAAGGCTTCTGCATAGTGAGTAGACCAGTGCCCTCAATTCTGCTGCTAAGGATTTACCAGGTGACCTGGCAGAAATGAGACAGATGTTTACCATATGGTCTTCAGATAAGATATGATTTATAAATGTAACAATGTAATTGAGTACTTATTAAGTAAGGGATGTTTTCATTGCAGGCCTGATTCGTGCAGGACATTTGACATTTGACATCTATTTCCATTGAGACTGATATTTACATTACCTATTGGAATGAATGAATGCTTGTATCGTATTAGCAATAGTTCTGATTATTTTGTTTTGTTTGCTCACAGGTGTAAATAATGATTTTGTGTTTATTTTACTGTGGTTGGGGTTAGGTAACATTTTGCTAAATTAATTGTTCTGTGATTGTATCATACATATTTGGCATAGCTGTTAAATACTTCCACATAAAGAGTGTCTGATTTGATGGTCTGATGTTATTCATTTATTTGATGGTATTCTTAGAATGGAAGTTGAAGTAGTTTCATGTCAGAAATCATTTTATTATTTACTTTTTTTGCCAATAATATTTCAATGTCTCTCAAATTGTTAGGAACAATGTTAAGTTAGGTAAGGCCCAAAGGGAACTAGCTGTAAAGGTTTATCTTTCAGTAGTAACTATGCCAAATTACGTTTACTTCTTTGCAAAACTCTACATTGCAGAGGCCTTTTATGACACCTGTGTATTCATATTTTTTGGGGCAAATGTAAAGAATCCTGAAAAGCATTTTTTTCAGGATTCTTAGTAGCAAGTATAAGCTGTGTCTGCCACCCAATTTTGAATACATTGTATATAGCCACAGCTATATAGTATAAGATAGATGAGGACTGAGAGTTGATCATAAGGAGAATCTGAGGTCCTGGTGAAAAAAGTTCAAGAAATAATCAATGCATTCTTTCCAAGTTTTCACAATTTGATTTCATGACCTCTAATTTTCATTTGTGATTATTGTAGGATACTTTTATATAAGCCAAAACTAATACATATACAGTATATCAGTTCTTTACAGATTCATAAAAATGACACAAGTACCTGCTACATCGATGCTTGCTGGCCATTGCTTATACCCTTTACATATACAGGTATGCGCTTTATACATGCACTAGTTAGTCCATTGTTGAACTCTGCGTTTACATGAACCATCGTACTGCAATTGTGATAAGTTTCTACTATGGTTCATATTGACACTTGGTTCATATTGACACTTTGTTCATTGTAAAATGCTTGATTTTTCAACATTTTCAGCTACTGGAATTGCACCTACTAAAATATGTATTCAAATAAGTTTACAAAAGTCCTTATGGTGGGTATCGATGCAATGATTTGTCTGTTGATATATTGACATGTATGCAGATGATTATTCCATCGAATGCTAGCCCTGAACAATAAAGATTCAGCTAATTATCATACAGGACTGTAGATTTAGTTATAGTCTACCGAGGACCAGAATTGGAGTATATTATTAGAAGACTGTATATGCTGCCTACAGTATATAATGTGCTGTTCAATTGTTTGCAGATTTGTAAATATCCAGTGTGTGCCTAATGTGTCTGTAGGCTAATTTACTGATGTTTGGCACTTCTAATCTTTTCCTAATAGTTTTACATTTACTTTCCATAGTTTCTGGGGTTTTTTAGCTATTTTGATTTTTTTTGCACTTGCATTTTCTGTTGCATTGCTCTTTTAAGCCTGTTTGTAAACCAAATCCTGTTACCATTTTGATGTCATGCAAACATGGCAGTATAGCTTTTAGCAGTCAATAGGGACACGATAAAAACTCTCATTTCAACATTCATTTGAGCATCTCTGTTTTAGTAACTGAACATGTCTGTATTTTGTACACCACCTTACAAGCTCCAATAAGCTTTTTTATGTTTTGTGTTCTGCTTATGGTTTAATCTACCCACTAACAGAAACTAACTGGGCTGTGCTGATGCCAGCGGAGACTTATGTGCAGTCTGCCAGTGACACTAGACAAGCTCCTAACTGTATCACAAGCACTACCATGATTATTTAGTTTTGTAAAGAATTGCCTCAGACATTCCAAAGACAAATGCATTATTATCGTTACCATTCTGGCAAAGTCTTTTGTGTGAGAGTGTATAGGAGAGTCAGCTGCTTTTAAACAAGTTCTCTGTCAGTTAAGTTAATCATACAAATTAATACAAGTGCACTGATTTGCAAATTGCTGCCTACAGAAAATTCACTGTTGTTTCATAGCAGATTGACCTGTCACTTACATTCATTTACATTCAGCATGCATAAGCTGGGCTGTCTTACAGATGAAGAACAATATCCCATTTATCTCCCTGGAGTGGGAAGACATAGCAGATGAATGAATGGACAGATATAGAAACTAGGGATATTAGAATGTTTAAGGGTCTATATACTAATATATTAATCCTAATTGTGGGCTAAATGTATTATATCTTCATAAATCGAGATAAAGGAACAGTTCATGCTCCAATAGTTTTTTCCTACTTGTCACTGTTAAATGAATTATTTTTTCAATATAAATTATTTAATTATTTTTAGTGGTTTTTTTTTTCTAATTTACACCCACATTTTTACAGGGGATCCATGTGTAGTGTACAGGAGAGTACACCACTAAGGGGGGAATTCAGGATAGTCCGAAGTGAGGTGCGGAGGATTCTCCTCACTTCGCACTGATTGATCTGCGCTCGCTGATGTCCTGCACGCGGACATCAGCGAACGCTTTAAAGGGATTCCAGTCTCAGCGAGACCAAAAGAGTTGCCTCACCGACACTGGAATCCCTTTAAAGCGCTTGCTGATGTCCGCGTGCAGGACATCAGCGAGCGCATATCAGTCAGTGCGAAGTGAGGCGAGGACTGCACACCTCACTTCGGATGATCCTGAATTCCCCCCTAAAAGTGTATAATCTGTGGAAAATATGCATGTCATCAATCCCTAGTTCTTTAGTACAATCACCTTTTGGAGCCCATATATTTAGATAATTTCTTGTCCTCTATCACCATCTAGTGGCCAAAAGTTATATTTGATTCATGGTATATTATAATGCTGCTGTAGCCTATGTGATAATATGGCAACAAGTTTGATTTAATATTTGGCGCTAACAGGAGCCTGATCTCTGCTTACAAGTTTGGAGAGTGGCAAAAGTACTAATTACTGGCGTGCCTCCACCCAGGACACGGATTTGTTAATGGTGAATGCCCTTCCTGGGACCTGATTAACAGGGTAACAAATAGCAATACTCGTTGTAAAAAAGAATAATAATGCTTTATATATATATTAAGCAATAACTTGGTATGCAAATCAAACACAGTCAAATGAAAATATCTGATATAAGATACAACAATATAAACACAGAAATTTAGGTGCGCACCCTTAAAGATAATATATGTATTGGCGCCAAATAAATATAATTACCGTCCTGGGCCCTTTGTAGATTCCCTTCAGGTAATATATATTTCCTTAGTGAAACTGCTGATGTCGTAGACAAAAGAATAACTCAGCTTCTGCAGATTTTAATTGTAATCCAAAGGGAATGCTGAATCTTCCTCACACACTGTAATCCACAAGAGATCTGAATCTGCTATATGATGCAGTGTCCAGCTGACAGGGAACTCTCTGTGCTGTAGCTAAACCTTATCAGTGGATTCAGGCCTGGATCAGCTCCTCCGGTCCATGAGGCTTTTCCCTTCCTGCTCTCCACTTCCTGTTCTCTGGGGCAGGACTACATTCAATCCCAGCATGCATATCCTGGTGATGTCACTGTTCACACAAACCAGGAAGCAATACCACAAAGGGAGCAACTGCAGCAGTTAGAGTAAGTTATAAACCTGCTCCCCTACACTGCTTATATAAATTATAGATTAGTCCAGCCCAGAAGAGGGAGTAACCCCCACTGAGGATATATAAAGAGGTGTGCTGCAGGAAGTTAGGTTGGTCCATGGGTAACCTGTAGAGATGCCACTATGTAGGAAGTCTTGTGAACTGAACCCAGAAGGAGGTGCTATGCCTTAGGGGCCATAACTGTGTTACCCTGTTGGAGAATATTCCTGTGGATTATGATAAAGATCCCGAGGGGATATTGTATGTACAAGAATTGGATTTATGTAAATGTGGATGTACTATTGCTGTACTGGATTGATTACCGTTTTGCTGTGTTCCTGCCTTTTTTTCCATGCCAGAAGGAGTAAGTAAGAGTTAAAGTGTTCTACAGTTTGTTGTCTCCTGGATTCCTATTGGGGAACTGCAAAAGGATCACGTCACTGGAGCAAGATAATTGGGGCACAATCCACCCTCACACCATCAAGGGAACTTATTTTTATTTCACTTATTATTTTACACTTTTCACTGTAGTGGTCCCAAGGGGTGTCAGCAACCCACTAAGGCCCATGACAGGACTAACACATTGCACCCTGGGTTTGGACACTACACACGTGGAATGTCAGGTGAGAGTCTTGATCCTTGAGAATTCTGAAAAAAATAAGAACCATGTGGGCAGTAGACCTTATGAGATTGCACACTCGCACGATTCTGATTGATTATTCAAAATTATCTAACCCTTTACTTCATACTTTAATAACATTTTTTGTTAATATTGTATCAGACACTAGTAACATAATAAATATGAACTTATTCCATTTGGTTTTTGTCATGCAGATTACTAAGAAGAAAAAAAAAATATATATATATATATACTGTGTATATATATATATATATATATAAAATGTAAATGTTATTAAAGTATGAAGTGAAGTTCTAGATAAATTTGAATAACTAAATGGAAGGAAGACTTACATACACAATGCTAGTGCTTCAAAAGGTAGCACTTCAGTTTGGTTTTAAAGGTGCAGAGGGAATGTCCCTGGTGAAGATAAAGGGGAATAGAGTTCCATATGTGTGGGGCAGGGAGAGAAAAGGGTTTAAGACGAGAAAGGACAGTATTGGTGTGTGGCATGCAAAACTGGTTATTTATTTTAGAACTATATCATTGCTGTCCAGTTCCCACAGCATATTTATATAGCCCCAATACATGGATTTTTTTCAGCAAAATTAGATTCACGGAGTAATTTTTCATGTGTCACCAAGTTTTCATGGTTACCTTTAGTATTTGCACGTTTACAGAATACATGTGAAAAGATACAGGCTAAATGGTTGTGATATTGAGGGCCAAAATGTAGCACAGTCAGCTTTGGAGGACACACCTAGAACAGCATTTGTATTTTTCTAATCCAGTGATGCCCAAACTTTTTCAGGCCTGGGGGCCATATAGATCAACAGCCAGACTAATGGAACACATATGCTTTCCAACACATAACAAACCCAGAAGTAAGGGTCTTAACAATGCGGGAAAGCATTCCACCCATTTGTGAGATATTGCAAACAGTGTGTTACTGAACTGACATCCTGTTCTACAATTGTGAGAAACAGTGTGTTACTGAACTGACATCCTGTTCTACAATTGTGAGAAACAGTGTGTTACTGAACTGACATCCTGTTCTACAATTGTGAGAAACAGTGTGTTACTGAACTGACATCCTGTTCTACAATTGTGAGAAACAGTGTGTTACTGAACTGACATCCTGTTCTACAATTGTGAGAAACAGTGTGTTACTGAACTGACATCCTGTTCTACAATTGTGAGAAACAGTGTGTTACTAAACTGACATCCTGTTCTACAATTGTGAGAAACAGTGTGTTACTGAACTGACATAATGTTCAGTAATAAGCTGACCAGGTCCTCCCAACTGTTGCCGATTTCCTGCACTGTGGGCAGAAGCTTCAAGGGCCAGATTGCACAGCGTCACGGGCCGGGGCCGGATATAGTCCATGGGCCGTAGGTTGGGCATCACTGTTCTAATCTATTCCACACAGAACAAGGGAAGCTAATTCCCTTTAAGGTACTTCATGTTGACAAGTATCTACCTACGGTAAGTCTGAGCAGTGGGTATGCTTTTGGCAGCATTTCATGATAATATAGGCTTGAGTTATTCATGCAGTCATTGCTTTGAAGAGACATCCTCTTTTATGTGACAATTTTCTAATATTTTTATCACCTGAAGTTAAAGAAAAATAGTAGATTTAAAAAAATAAAATAAAATTAGGAGTAAATCTGATTACCAGTGGAGGCAGTAAGAAGGAACAATAGTATATCATAGTTTAAATTGTAATGTCATTTAAACATAAGGTTTACCATGAGAAGCTTATTTATTACTTGATCTCATATATTTTGTTTATCTGTAAGAAGTATGTGCCTTAGTAAGTAAGGAGGTTTGCTAAGAATTTTCCAGTGAAGAAATTAATTTATGTTTGGTCACACTGTTGAAGCCCCACATCCTGAATCCTGTATTTGTACAACAATCTTCATATGCAAGTAAATAAGACAGTGCTTGCTTTTTTAATCTTCTAATTTGTTGACTGACAATAAACAGAAGATAGCAGATGGAAAACTTATGATATTAAAGGGGCACTATAATACTGATATAACTGCACACATGCATATAAAACTCCATTATAATAAGCCAATGGCTGACACAAATAGTTAAAAAAAAAAAAAAAAAAGCATTTAAGGAACAAATAATACTTGCAGTTTGTTTTCCTTAATTAGTTTTCCTGAGATCTGACTTTATCCTTGCCCTCTCCTTTGTTCTGCAAGTCAGGCAACACAAAAAGAAAAAGCTGCCTGACTGCTATTGGTTAAGTAGTGTGCTTACCTTCTGGCCACATAAATTAAGTTGGAATGCAGGAGATTACAGAGGGAAAGCTGATTTGTGCACATGTGCTAAGTAGTAAGTAGGGCAAAAATGTCCAGGGGAGGGTACCTTTTCATGGAAAACTGGCCAGTACACATCACACACATATTTCCTGGTGCAGGAGTTTATCAATGCTGCCTACTCAATCATTCTGCCTCACATGAAACAACTACTGGGGAGAAACGCTTCTCACTAAGGTATAGTGCTGCATATCAAAAGATGTAATCTGACTATAGTTCCCCTTTTAATTATAAACAAGCATCAAGTTTTATTTATCAATATAGCTGATAGAATTATAAGATATGTAGCCTTTCTGATAAGCTCTTATTCTACGGTCTTCCTCAGGATTGCTGATTGATCTTTGCTAGGGTATTCAATACATCCAGCTGTATGATTTACTGACAGTTATAGCAGTGTTTTTCAAACAGTGTGCTGGCTGCGAGACATGGTCAGGTGTGCCATGGGGAGCGCTGCAATTACCAAGGAGGGAGTCCTGTCTGACTCCCTCCGTGGTCTGAGGAGGGCTCATGTGACCAATGTTCCCTCTAATTTTGTAAAGGCTGTGTGCGCAAGAAATTTCGTATGTGCAAAATTATAAGCCTAAGTAAATAATTGTGCAATACATATATATTTAAATACAATTTTAAATTTTTAAATACAAATTTTTTGTGCGCACCGTTTTAATCTGTGTGCACTGGTTTGACGGGTCATGTGCGCGCGCACAGCTTAGAGGGAACATTGCATGTGACCCAATTGGTCACATGAGCCAATAGGAGACCGTGAGCGCATGTGATCAGCATGCCCCTGATTTTCCCCCTCAGCTCTTGATTGCTCTCCCAGCCCCAGATTGCCCCGCAGAGTCGTCAATTTCTTTGCATGTTCCCAGAGTGACATTTTGTGATATTTTGGTTGGTGGTGTGCCCCAGGATTTTGTAAATGTAAAAATGTGCCTCGGCTCAAAAAAGGTTGAAAATCACAGATTTATAGGATAGGAATGAGAAGCTTTGGAGGTGATCAATTTTATTCCCTTAATCCAGAGGTCCCCAACCGCCGGTCCGCGGACCAGGACCGGGCTGTTGGTGGTCTGCTGCCGGTCCGCGGCGGTGGCGCTCACTTCCGACTTCCGGGTCTCCTGCAAGGCAGAGGAAAGCTCGGGGTATTCTCTGAGAGAGAGAGAGAGAGAGAGTGTGTGAGTGTGTCTGTGTGTGTGTGTCTGTGTGTCATGAATGGCCATGAATAAGCGCCTGGGCGCGAAACGCGTAGGCCTTATGTTATGAGTGTTGTTTTTAATCTTTTGACCATGGGGTCACAATAAAGGATTACAGAAATCGATTTTACACACTGGGGTGCTGGAGAGTCTTTTTGTTTTCCATACTGACAAACGGATACGTCTTTTCTTCTCCTGGCACCCGAGACACAAAGTGGTAAGGGATT
>WMED01008484.1:0-16890 GCA_019650415.1 Pipa parva | reverse complement strand
TGATAAAATCCAGGAGTCGGAGTCGCAACTGTGGCTTACCGACTCCACAGCCCTGCTTGGTAGAATCCGTTAAAACTCTGGTCAGCTTAGGTAATGGGTAAGTTTGCCATCTCATCCTTTTTAAATCAAGCACATATTGCATCGCTGATTGGAAATTAGTTTAAATGGATGCTTCATGCTTTTAAAGAACAGCTCCACTTGTAGCATGCATCTCAACTGTTTTTTCAGTCTGCACTGCAAAATGTACAACTTATTTGTGTTTGGTTTCAAAAAAGTGAGGTGGCAGCCCTACTAGTTATTTTATTTTAAAGGACAAATTGCAAACTCTATAACAAATTCAGGGTTGCACTGATTTAAGGATGTACTAACACTGCAATTTTTATTTGTAAGGGAATATTGGAACGTATGCATGAGCCATTCCTCTTTAATAGAGTTGTTTATAAGTAAAATATATGCAATGTTTGACTGTTTTCTATTCAGCTCTGCATTCAGTAGTTTACATTTCCCTTTTGGTGGGAGTGCTATCATGTATGTTCATATTCAACTGGTAATATATAAACATTTCCCATTCTTGCTATTGATTGCGGAAACTGTGAAGTATGCAGCTGAACTAATTAACATGCTGATGAAAATGTTTTTTTGACTGATTATTAATGGGATTTGATGCATGAAGCCTTTTGCACTGGATTTTCATCACTCTTTTAATGCACAACTTAATACATTTATTTTGAGCCCTTCACTATGAATATGTTAGAGGTTTTTGGTGTTAAAGGGATATAGTTGTGCATTACTAATCAACACAACATCAGTTAAGCTATTATAGGCAGTGTGGTACTGAGGCATCTCGGGCCCTCCACAGAAGCTGATTGCAAGGGCCCACAGTCTACTAGAAAATGTTGTCATGGACATCAGAACTGTCATAAATATTTATGTTTTTCAGGACATTAGAAAAGAGCCAATTGCCCAAGAGTTAGTGTAACTAAATGTAAATGTAGCTAGAGACCTGCAAATGTTTAAACAGATGCTTTTTGGCACCAGGCCTGGCCCAACTGGAGGATCTTTTGGTACTTTGGTGGGCCAATCCAACCCTGATTATTGAGGGTAGTGTTTAATTGGACGAAAAACTCTAAACTGTAGGTTATTCTGAGAATAACCAAACATTTCTTATTTTTTTTAATGCACTTGGCTTTACTTTTAGAGTTGTTTGGCTGATATGTTTTTTTAGTCTATTTTGCCTCAATCTTTAAGTAGTGACACCTACTGGAGCTAGGGTGCTGTGAACATGAGTGGTTCTTTTAGTTTAATGTAAAGGCACAGATTGCTCTGTTACTGTACTACTGTACATGTGGTCAAGTCCTATCAAACCTTTGCATAAAGTTGATCAGTTGTAGACTAAAATATTTGTTAAGCTTTACTTCTGCTTTAAAGTTGCAGATGACTGATTACCGTTTAGCCCCATTAGATTTTTGTGCTGATGCAATTTTCTAAAGCTTGTGTACAAACAGGCTCCTACCCGGATATTAAATTTGGTGTCCACTATGCCACTCTTGTTTTAAATTTATAACCAGGATATAATTCCAGGTCTTTTTAACTAAGCAATAGCTCTTAAACATCTGAGGTAGTTGTTTGTTTTTAAATAAAGGGACAAACCTCTAAAGAAAGTTAAAGAGGGTTAGCCAGTGAGAGAGAGTATATCATCTCCTGTTTATATTTTGGCAATTGAAAAAATACACATATCTTTAGGAGAAAAGATTCTCCAATTGAAATATATACTCATATTTTATGAATGCCATGCCAATATTTAAGGTAGCTTCTATTGCATGTTAATGTATAAAATAAGACATATTTATGCTCATGAAATTAAGTAAAAATGTAAAATGTTAAAATGTATTTTTTAAATATGCCAATATTTATTAATTCAAGGTTAGTGACTTTGGAGAACTGTCCATCGGTGACTCCTGAGCTGTTGCGCATATTCCAGAATATGTCTGCCTTGCTTGGTAAGTGCAAAAAACATGGTTTAAGCTGTATTAGTCCAATTGGATTTGCTAGGAAGATATAAGATACTGTAGTATTATATGATACTTTATTAGACAGTTCATTGTTTAATTCTCCCAAAAGCAAGCAAATAAATCACTGCACTTGCTGTCGCTCCAATCCCCCTGGGGCTATTAATCTAGCAGGGTGCTCAGGAAGCTTGCGGATTCACCATCTTCTTGCAAACAAACCAAAAATCCTTCCGGCACTCCAAATGTGTAAGTAAAAACTTTATTTTAATCATTCATGCCATGATTAAGCACAATGCGCGAAACGCATAGGCATTGCGGCCATTGTTGATTTTAAATGCTTTTTAATTTGTGCCCATGAGGTGAACTAAAGAAAGTTTTTACTTACACATTTGGAGTGCCGGAAGGATTTTTAGTTCATTGTTTAAGACAGGCTTTCGAGAGACATTCCCTCTTCATCAGGTCAGAGCAGTATTAAAGGATGCACAGTTTGTAACATTTAAAATATATGAGGCACTGATTTATTACCTTCACACTTGTCCCTTTTGGCTGTTTGTCATTTAGTTTCTCAGTGCCTCACAGACTGCTTAATTTTTTAGTTGAAAGTACCCTTGTGTCTTCTATATTTTGGTATGTAATGACCAGTTACATCCATCCATATTTCGTGTTTGCATTTTTTGTACTTATATCATCCAAATAATAAGCAAGCAAAGAAAAACATTACAAATGAGACATTGCAGGTTCAGGATAATATATATTTCCCCTGGAAAATACAGTTTACAATTACTGTAAACATACTTAGGAGTGTGCGATATGTATCGTTCACGATACCATCACACACAGGCTTGTACCGATATTGCAATACTGCAATATCGGGTTATCGTGCAGCCGAGGCGCCTGTATTTGCTTACCTCTGTCTGTAAAGTAAGCTGACTTGTTCAGAACAAGTCAGCTTACTTTGCAGACAGAGGTAAGCAAACACAGGCGCCTCGGCCGCACGATGAAATAGATGACTGATTACCCCCTGGCCAGCTTTGTGATCCAGTCGAACAACTTGTTCGACTGGATCACAAAGCCGGGCCAGGGGTAATCGGTCATCTATTTCAGAGGTCCCCAACCGCCGGGTGCGTGCTGCTTCCAGGAGGGAGGAGGAGGGAGGGAGGGAGGACGGGTTACTTACTATGGAAATGCAAAGCTCCCGACTGTGTGTGTGTGTGTGTGTGAGGCTGGTTACAGTGTGTGAGGCTGGTTACAGTATGTGTGAGGTAGGGGTGTGCGATATGTATCGTTCACGATAATATCGCACACCGGGCTTTATCGATATTGCCAGACGGCGATATCGAGCGCTCGTGCAATATCGCCCACCCCTAAAACATACACAGTAAAAAATGTTTAAAACTACTCAGCAAAATGTGATGATTGACTGGCACTGATTAAGATAATGGGGGATTCTTAAATAACTTTCCAGGTTTAGCATCTTTTTGCAGATTTTGAATTACTCAGACTGATTTTTTTTTTCAACATTTGCAGAGTTTTAGGGGGGAATTCACCATTGTGTGAAGTGAGCTCCAAATCCTTCGGCTCACTTTGCACAGACTGTTATGCGCTTGCTGATGTACTGCACGCGGACATCAGCGAGCACTTTAAAGGGATTCCAGTCTCGGCGAGGCGACTCTTTTGGTCTCGCCGAGACTGGAATCCCTTTAAAGCGCTCGCTGATGTCTGTGCTTCTCACGGCTTCTCACTGTGCAGTAAATGTAGTAATATATTCAAATGACATTCCTTTAGTTCATTTGATTGGGTGCAGAGGTTTATCCCTGAGAACCATGTGAACAGATCACAAGGCACATGTTCAAATACAGCATTTTCATCACAAACACAGTTAAATGAATGACCCAATCCTGGCTGAAAATTTGAACAAAGGTGGGATAGATTATGTAACAAAGTCCTCATGTGATAGAGAATGGTTAAATTATATAAGAATATGCATTTCATATATTGTAGATTTTATATAGTGTTTTTATGTAAATGTATATGACTTTGCAGTTATATGATTATTTATTATACCAAATATATATATTATTTAAGTCTCAAATAATTTTGAATTTATTTTGATTGTATTGGATTAATTCAGCAGATTGGATTGAGAATTTTTTTTTTTTTTAGCATATTTGTTTTTTACAGTGGAAAAAAATAATTACAATAAAAACAATTAAGCTTCAGGTTAATTGATAAACTAGCTGTCTTGAGTCATTGACCCTAAGCAGCTAAAAATGAATTAAAAAAAAAAAAAAGATAAAGTAAATCAAAATCAAATAATATAAAACAAAAGAAAGAAACAAAAAAAACCTCATTGCAGATAGTCTTAGAATGAAATTATACACACTAAAAATTAGTTTTAATATGGGCAACCCACTGAATGTTCTCTCTAGGTTTTTCTGTCTTTAATATGGGAACTCTTATTTTACCAAAAGGTAATAAGTAGGTAAGAAAATATAGACTTCTTGTAAAAAGCATTTATTAGCAGACTCTGCATTTTTAATATGTCTCACATCAAGCTAACGATGCACAAGTACTCTGGGAAACCCTTTGTGATGTCACTGAGTTTGCTCCCTTTTTGATAAATGTATTCCACAGCTTTTTATCCTAAGCCAGATGAACAATTTAGAGGGACTTATTATTTATTTCACCTTCCATCACATTCAGGTACATACTCTCACTAACTTATGTTAAAAATGTTTGCACTTAAAGGAACAGTTTAAGCACCAACAGTTATTTGCTGTCTGTTTGGCACTGTTAAATAAAAGTTAAATAAATGCTTTCTGTCATATAAATTATTTATTTATTTCCACCCTTCACAATTTAGCACCAGTTTGTTACTGAAGCTCCTCCCCTCTCTCAGCCACTTCCTGTTCAGAGTTAAGGAATTGACTGACAGGCTGGATAATGCTAAATAACCAATCAGAACCTTTAAACTGTCATCCACCTTTTTTTTGTTGTTTACCTCTGAAAGGTGTAGTTAACCCAGCAAAAGCAATTGTTAAAGAAAGGGCTGAAACATTCACTTTCTGTTTATATGGATTTGGTCTCTCTCTCATGCACAATACCAGTGCTTGCTACTGACAGTATACACCATTAGCTGTAAGTACTGTAACTACATATCGTAATTCATTAACTATTAATTTTGACCTTCCTGAGATGCCGTTGTGTCAGTGACACAAGAATCCAACTAGGAAGTAAACACAGAAGGAGCTGTGTACTGCTACACAGATGGAATAATTAATACCTTTCCTCACATAAGACTAAGTATATTAGAAAAAAAATATATTATGCATTTACAACACACATTACTTTTTATTAATCAGGCTGGACTGTTCCTTTAAATAACATTCTGAATTTGTTTTTCTAGATTTTTAGAAAATGTTGTCGGACAGTGGTCCCCAACCTTTGCTGGATTAGAGAACAGTTCCCTTCCCTGCAAAAAGTTTGGTGGAATGAGAGAGTGGTGGTTTGGCATTGCATGATGGTGACATGCTTCCTGAGTAGGCATTACCACCATGTGGCCTGATACCAAGGACCCATGGACCAGCGGTTGGGGACCGCCTAAATAGCACAGTGATAAAATAAAAATCACCCAAAAATTACATTTATAAAGACTGTTTGCAAAAATCATATTATTTTTAATATAACTTTCTGTATATGCTAATACGTCCCATTTAACAGGAGAACAAAAAAAAACAGTTAAAAAGTGAATGCTGAAAAAGCATTGTGTGCAACTGGAAAGTCTGTCTGACTGTCCCATGTAAGCAAGTAATATTTATTCTATGCTGTGTTCTGCATGCCTGAATATTCTGCTCACTGTATGTTTATGGAATCTGGTTTGCTTGCTACCTGCTTCTAGAATTTATTGCACTTCTTACTCACTGAAGTAGCACTGATGAGCCCTTGAGGGAACAGGGAGAAACTAGTGTTGTTTTTTAGCGTGCTTCTGAAAATTTTAGTTTTAAGCTGTTCATGTTCTATAATTCAAGTTCAAGGCCCCTTGAGAATATACAGATTTAAAAATGCAATATAATTAGTTTGTATATTTCAGAGCTGGGCACAGTGATACATTTACGTGGTTTCAAATGTTATGGCATAATTTAAATAAATTAAAATGTACTCCCATGGCCTGCACAGTCACCAGATATAAATATTATTCAGCCACTTTGGGGTGTTTTGGAGGAGCGAGTCAGGAAACATTTTCCTCCACCATTATAGTGACCTGGCCACTATCGTGCAAGAAGAATGGCTTAAAATCCCTGTGACCACTGTGCAGGACTTGTGTATGTCATTCCCAAGACGAATTGATGCTGTTTTGGCCGCAAAAGGAGGCCCTACACCATACTAATAAATTATTGTGGTCTAAAACCAGGTGCTTCAGTTTTTTTGTCTAACCACTGTATGTATGTACAGTATGTATGTATGTGTGTATATATATATATATATATATATATATATATATATATATACTAGTAGCAGCTGCTTGCATAAGAATGTTTACAAATGGGTTGCCTTGTTTTTAAAGAACATAACAGAATTTAGCTCCTCCAAATTTACCATCTGTACCTAGTAGTTTTTATATAGATACTTCAATTAACTTAGTATGTTATTGTGATTGTGGAAGGAATCCCAAGCAAGTACATGGAGAACATACAATGCAGATTATGTCCAGGGTGAAATCAAACCCAGGACTCAGCACTTCAAAGCAGAAGTGCGAACCACTTAGGGGGGAATTCACGATAGTCCGAAGTGAGGTGTGGAGTGTTCGCCTCACTTCGGATTGACTGATCTGCGCTCGCTGATGTCCTGCACATGGACATCAGGGAGCGCATTAAAGGGATTCCAGTCTCGGTGAGAGCAAAAGAGCTGCTGCACACGAAGCAAATTATAGTGGAATTCTTTACTGAAAACTGGAATGAATTCTCTGTAATAAGGGAAACTGATGATAAGCCAGCACTTCCAAAACATCTGTTCTGGTATTTCTTTCAGTGCTGGAAAATTAAAGGAATCGAAACATGTGAATTAGCTGTCCTTAATTTTGTTAATCGAGTTTGGGGAAAAATGGATTTATTGCTAGAGTAGAAATTAATTTTCTTCTGTAGCCTTGGTGGTCCTGTTACAAGTACTGTTTGGATGCTATTCTCATCTGTCTCCTAATTAGATTTATTTGGTTGTATCTGATGTGATGTATATGTCTTATCTGTTTATTTGTTGGTTTTTCCTTTTCTCTTAGTATGCTATAATATTAAACATTGTTCTTCTCTTTAATCAACATTCTCTAAGATAGTAATAGAACATAGGCATTTGTATTTGCATTCTTCTTTTATTCCTTTTTACATTTGCATTCATACTGTAAATAATTTGCAGTGCCAAATGCCTGAAACTTTCCCAAAAGTCTTTGCATTGAAAAAATCAGAACATGTAGTGTATACTGCTTGCTTATACAGGGAAGAATTGTGTAGGGTAGTGATGGCTAACCTTTTCAGCACTGAGTGCCGAAAAGTGATGTCACTCACCAGCACCTTCCCCCGAAGTGCAGGCGCTAATGAGTGATGTCATCGCTCCTGAGTCTAGGGAGAAACTCTGCCATGACAGAGAGCTCCTTCAGTGTAGGCCACAGATCCGACCTGAAAACTGTCAAGTTGGGATCACGGCCTACACTGAAGGGACCACATGCTCACTGGGGGGATCAAGGATAGCAGCGATGGCCTTTCTGTCACGCATGCCACAGGTTCACCATCGCTGGTGTAGGGGATCACAATGCCAAAGTAATCAATATCTAAATAATTATTATAAAAAAAATTCTAATTAGAAAACTTATTAAAATACAAAAAATGACTGCTCAATCCCAAGTAAGTATACTCACAGCAGTAGTGAAATGTGGGTGCTCAGAGGGGAAGGCGGACTGAAGCTTCCAAATAAGCAGTTTTGGTGTGTTTACCACCGCATTCATTACCTGGTTTTATCTTTAACAATAAAGAAGATTTCTTTGGTTTTACATTTGGAGTGCCGATGATTTCTGTGTTTTCTGCTTAGAAAACTTATTGTTTAACAAGAATTAGAACTTTTATATTCGGTCTATAAGAATCCAAGTCTAATTCCAAATCTGAAGTATTTAAATTCACGTCTATTCATATTTATTAGCATTCCTGTCTACATAAAAGTGCCTCAAGAGGTATAAAAAATTAGCCCATTTTGATGCATCTCTTCAGTTATCTGCCAATGATTATTTTTACGCTCTGCTCTTGAATCAACTATTGATAGACTACTGGAACACAGTTAATTGTATAGCTTTTAGTTGCCTTATGCTCTTTTGGAACTGTTATCTTGTTTGGATGTGCTTGTAATGAAGAAATGCATTTTTAACAGACTGAACAAGTGAAAAATAGCTTAGATAAACTAGATTTGAAATTTTGTTTGTGTTGCCTAGAGCATTTGATAAATCACTTTTTAAAATCAAATGAGTTGTTGAAGTTTGCATCAATTCTTTTTATTTTTGTTGTTGATTTTTGCACACTAATTGTGTTAGGCATATGGAAGGCTGGGAATTTTTTCATATTTCACATTAGTTGGTTTACAATATGGAAAATAGTGGGGAATCATCATAATACCATTGAATTTAAGTAATTTGTCCAAAAATACTGCTACCATCTGTCGTATTACTTATCTGCAGTATTAAAAAAAAAAAAGAACTTTGTAGCTTGGGGACAGGACAAAAACATTTATGCACTAAAAGTTGCAGACCTTTTCATTCTAGCCAAATGCCAATGTATAAATTTGATGCTATTATAAATATTATAATATAATTTTTTCTTAACTTTAGGTAGTCACTTTTTTTTTTTTTTTTTTGCTCCGTTTTCAATTAATTTGTTGGTAGCATTATGCCAGTCTGCACCTGAATGAAAATATTAGTGCATATTTTACCTTTGTAAGACACCTGAATTATTACTCTGCTCAGGAGCTGTACACAGTAGGGTTCTATATACATGCAGAGCTTTAAAGGTCAGTAAGGGACAATGCTGAAACACATCACCAGCACAGATAAGTCTGGTTCATAGAGATAACGCAAGACAATGCAGGGAAGCTCTGTTATAGAGTTGCCTTACCAGATGTCCACAGACTACATCTGGCTGTTCATAATTATGGCCTATGGCCTGTTCAAGAGCTTCACAGGAGGAATTAACCAGAGATATGAGTGAAAGAGATTGTGACTTCAGTGAAGACATTTGCAAGAACTGTTTTATTCAATGTCACAGAAATCATTTACCTGACACAGCTGTTCTGTGTTAAGTGACTAAAAGCATTAAGCTTACAACTAAAGATTGGTATTGTTTAAATCCCACTGGTACAGTGACATAGAAACATAATGCAGGGATGGCCAGACTGCATCTCCTCAAATCAGTTCACATCTCCTCAAATCAGATCACACCTGCATCAAGCATTGGGGGATCTGATTGGAGTAGCCACAATAACTGCTCCACTGTATCTCTGCCCTTTTAACTTGCATTGGCACCAGGGGAGAGTCTTTTGGTAAGCAGGGGAACCTACTATTGTAATCTTCATTTCTGATCTTTTAGCATTTGGTATATCTATCCCATGAGTTGAATGCAACATTTTTTAAGTGGAACTTTCCACTTTAAGGTAAGGGCACACTAGGCATTTTATTGCATTGAGTTGTTTTTTTTCTGGTTCAACAAAATACTCATAACAATTTTCCATTCAACATGCTTTGTATCCTTAGCACATTGCTAAGGAATATGAACAAAGGTGGCAGTAACAACAACATTTTCTTAGTGTTCTAGTGTTGCAAAATATTTTCTGTGGGGAAACTGTCATCTTTGAAAATGGCTTCTCTGCCATTACCCTAAAGGGTTGTCAAACTTGGATTTAATTTTTAGTTAGTTGTAGATGGCCCTCGGCAACGAGTTTATTAAACTAAGTGTTTAATTATTTTACTCTTCCATTCTGTATTTAGTTAATAAATTATTTATTAGACCCTAGCAACTAAAAGACCATACATTTTTTCATCAAAATGATCAATATTATAGATTTTTACATTGAAATAAACAGATTGAAAAGTTTTGATCGAATTTTTTTTGGTAAAAATTTTCAATTGAATTTTCAATCTTGCGGTAAACAAATTTATTTTTGTATAAAATACTATTCAATATTTGATTGAAAATATAGATATTGCAATATCAATATTTTCAATTTTATTACATTTCACCCATAGTCTTTTATGGACATATGTTTCGTAATAGTTTACTGGTATTTTGTCATGGTTTTAACTGCGTGTATCAGAACCACAACAAAACCCCAGGTGTGATTGTAGCCTGCCTGTTTTAGTCACAAATTATCCTGTGTATTTTTTATGTAATATTTGGTGCTTGCATTACAGAGTTAAGTGATTTGGCCAAGGAAATGGAGAGAGATTGCAAACGCTATATGTTGTTTTACATTAAAAAAAATGAAAAAATCTGCGTGTAAAAGATTATTTTGACAGTTCTTTGTAAATTGTACTTTGACTGTTTTTATTTCCAGTTTATGGTATCCGTAACATGTTTATTTTGACTATAAATGTGTATATCAAACTTTATATTTTTTAGAACTTGGCTCTGAAAATCTCATCATCTGCTTCAAGATCATCAGTGCCTACCTTTTTACTGCCTCTCCAGAATTTATGCAGGTATTTCTGTTTTTAACGCTATAATTTTCTAGTTGTAATGTAACTTGCGAATTACAACAACCATTCGTTTAAAATAAATGTATATATTCATAATAAACAGAAAATGTTATAAGTAACGAGAACCACTATTGGTTGCTTATGGGCAGGTAGCGTAGGAAAAAAAATAGATTAATTTACATTGTTTGCACACTCTGCCCCTAATTTATTTGTATTTGACACCTAAAATCACCATTTTCTATATTGAAAATCTTAATTTATAAGGCACCTAGAAACAGAGTGACTTCGATACAAAGAGTATCCTTCATCAAGGACATATTTACTAGAGCAATGCATACAGTGTTCAGTCCAGGTTTGAGCTTATTATATGAATGCATGCTGTCTATCAAATGGTTATTTGCAGCCTTATACTTTTTTGTGTTGCTCTGGTTTTTGTTTATTTTAATCAAAAAGATGCCCATTGTTTGCTGACCAAGGACATGTTTATGTATAACAGATTTGCAATGTGTTTTGCCAAGGGCACATAACTGTACAATTATAAATGGTTTGGGCTGCTTTTGTATGCATTTTGTTTTATTTGTGGTTTTCACAAATACATGTATACCGCCAGTTCAGATTTAAGATTTAAGAATTCTTGAGATTTATGCCTCGGTTGCATTGGAAAATAAAAAGGTAAAATGAAAATGAGATTAGAAAGAAAATAATTTCATGTATGTGTGTATAGATATAGACAAGAAAAAGAGAACGATAACAAGCCAGTGATTTAAGTGTGAGCCACTAATAAGCTTTTCTGTATGTCAGGTATCCTGAAAGAAAAGCAATGAGGCTCTGCTTGTTAATATAGGGAGGAGATGAGAATGGAAACTGCAATTGCAATTTGAATAATAGTTACCATAATGGGTCACCGTATAACTGACCAGAAGATAGGATTCTTTTTTTTTTTACTATTATTTGATTTTATATCACTAATGATAAAACTATTTGTATATGTTTTCAACTACTACTACTTTTAACTCAAGAGTTCTTTCTGTTAATCATAAGCTGATGTCCAAACCATGGATAAAACTAGAGCAAATAAGTTAGGTAAAAAATATCAACCAAATGTTTGAAAGCTTTCTGGTTTTCACAAACATGTATCTAATTCACAGTTATTGGTGTCTCTTTTCATTATTAGTTGCCCTTGCTGATATCCTCTTTTTAATGTGCTTCTTCCTCTACATGGAGAACCAATCCACTCTAAGAAGGGTGTCAAGAAAAGGAGCACTAGTACCAATAAGCTGTATATAAAGGGACACTATCAAGCATGGCACAAGTTATTGTTTGTTCTTTTTTAGAATGTTTTCTGTTTAGTTGTAGTATTGAAAAAATACTTCTCAAAGTTTTTTATTTGCATAAGCAATATTTTTCCTTCTCCTCCTTCACCAACAGCCCTGCCTTGCTTTATGATTGAAATACAGGCTCTCTGTATAAAAATAAAGGTTTAGCTCCATAGCCTGCTGCAGGCTATGGAGGTATTTTTTTTCAAACCATGGTGTGTTAATGAATACTCCTATAGGTGAAAGAAGTTAAAACTATAGATTAATTTTATTAACGCTTGTGTGTGTGTGTGGGGGGGGGGTTATCTTTTTAGATGTATGCTGCTAATCTGTGTCAGTCCTTTATGGGGCTCCTGAAGGATATAACTACTGAAGGTCAAGTTCAAGTGCTTAAGGTAAATATATTTCTCATAAAAATTAAAGAACGTTCTAGTGAGTCACTGAATACCGTTTGCTGATGAATATATCAATGGTGGTGCCTACACAAGTGATAGAAAGTGAATATTATGAAATTGACATCTAATGCTTTATTGCATTTTACCATATTAAAATAAAATCTCACATTTCAATAGATTAAGCATTCATTTTGGTCGATTGGTCATTAAATTTCAATTTTAAACATTGTCAGTATTTCAGCCACCATGGGAATCACTTTAATGGAGAGATGTGCATGTGCATTAAAGTGTAAGTAAACCCTATTTATAAAGTTTGCCCCATTAAAGGATTGTAAAGTGTAAAAATGATTAGTAAAATCCTCTCTCATCTCTTCACTCTGCAGCACTTGTAATCCCTCTGTAAAATGTTGCTCCTTCCTGTAGTGGAGAAGGACACGCCCCCACCCCTCACATTCTCTTATCTTAAAAACTGACACACTCATTGTCGGAATTCAGTGCCTAAGGGCTTAGCAGGGGCTTAGTGAGCGGAAAGTATCAGATTACAAAGCATGCACTAGCAGAATGAGTCATTGTGTGACCTCATTAGGGTCCGGGGCTTCTGAGGACTATTATAGGAAGCAAGTACACACAAATGCAGGGGAGACAGGCTACAAAATCGTTTTTACTTTTAAATGTTTCAGTTTATCTTTATACATTATAAATATAATATACATGTATAGTTTGGTCAATAACTTTACTTACACATTAAAACCATTAGACATATTGTAAGAATAAATAATACTAAAGTGTGATTTAAGCATACACTTATACCAAATGTTACATACTATGCTTATTATTTCTTCCCTGGAAACATATGTTCTCTTAAATTCTCCTCATGGATTAATAGTAAGGAGTAGTCAGTGAACTTATGTCATGAGAGGAAGAGCCTGTAATTTGATACAAGATGGTGATTAAGTATAGCTAGGTTAGGTGAAAAAGATATTTCTGTGAGTCCAGGTGGGGCTTTGATCCAGACACCAAAGAGTGGATGCAGTGTGGAAATGTTAGGGGTATTTGGAGGGAACATAACCCTTTAAGTGTATACCATAGGATCGGAGTGTTCTCCTAGTTTCTGTATACTGGACACTTGAGAGAGGTATTCAAAGAAAAGAATTCTATTCGCCCTGTGAATAGAATGGGATAGATATGCAAGCAGAAAGTCTGTTTGCTCACCAGGAATAAGTGAAGTAGTTTCCCCAGAGGACATGGGTGGATATCCAATAATTATTTAGGAAAAAACAGTTTATAGGTTAAGGCATTGAGATCCTACTATAATTTAAGTTATGGTGGTAAGAACACAGATGCATGAAAATGTAATGGTCCTGAACTTCACCTTGTTGACTGTGCTTTGTTGGTACTGTAATGTTTTATGTTTACATGTAATGTTAATGAATGGGTAGTGTCTTAAAGGAAACTACACACTCAACAGTTGTTGTCTTCCCCTGATATGTTTGGTGTTTATGTCTTTAAGTAGAATATTTGGTCTATACAAGGGAGTTTATCACTTCCAAAGCCTCTGATTACTTTTCCACTATATATATACAGTATATATATACTGTATATGTCTTCCTTTTCTCAAGTCTCAAGCAATATTTTACTTTCCTCAGCTCAAATGTTAACCATATTACATCATCTTTTATACTAATGGGATATGAATTAAAATTTTAATGAGCCATCGGCTGTTAGCGTGGCTGCGCGGGTGAGTCTCTCTCCTTTTCTTTCTAAGTGGGCTGAGCTCGGCTGCTTTACCCCACCTCCCAGAAGCTCCATACAATTACCCGATATTGCAGTTTTGCAATATCGGGTAATCACTGTGTGCGATAGTATCGTGAATGATACATATCGCACACCCCTAATATTATATATATATATATATATATATAGGCTATAGCAACCATTGTCTTGATTATAGTGTGTATATTGTAAGGGATTGTGAGTCATTAGGTTGGGAATTGAGACACAGTTGTAGATGATTCTATCCTTGAATGTGCTAGAGAGACGAAGGGGGTTCCATTGTTTGAAACATTCAAGGAAGACTGTACCTGGTGAATAGGAGGCCCACTAGGTGTTCTCCCCTTGGTTATTGTACCCTTGATAAAGGTTTCTGCAGACAGTGCGACTGAGAAGGACCATCCAAGGTATCCAAGTAATATCAGGAGAAAAGAAATTGGAGTCCATGGTGCAATTGAGTGGTAGTGTAATTATGTTTATCTCTCTCCAACACGAATTAACGATCACTTTACTAAAAACATTAAAAACATTCAGCTAACACTGTAGTAAAAGATGCAAACTCCCGGCTTGTTTTCTGCACCTATGCCCGACTTGAATCTCCAGTCAGGTTGGGTGGGGCTAAAAGGATGACTGACAATAAGTTCTTCCAATCAGATCCCTTAAATCATGATCTAGCAGGGATTTGATTGGAGGAGCTCTAATGCCACTCATCACTTAGCTTTGCCATCCTAACTTGAGATTCAGTTTGGGCATCAGAGCAGAAAGGAAGCTTTTACTACAGTCTTAGCTGAATGCTAAAAGCATTCAGCTAAGACAACTCCCTGCTTCCTAAAAAAAAAAAAAAAAAGTCTGTTAAGTGGACCTGACAGGTCCACTTTAAATGTATGCTTATTAAACTTTCTGCAGGCAAAAGATTTAGGCATAAGTATGTTTTACATAGCTACAGATTTTTCTGTGTGTACTATATTTTGCCGTGTGCCAGGTTATCAACATAGACCTTTACAAATGCCATATATTTTTATGGACTGTGGAATAAGTTGGGAGTAGGCCATTTGTTATTATGCATCTTTGGCTTTAAAATAAAAAATATTTAACAAAAGGTTCTACTCTTAATTTTGATATTGTCCTCATTCTCAAATTTCAATGTACGGTAGGTCTTAAATTCACACCGTAGTCAGTAATATTTGTACAACACATTGTATTATTTTTTTATTTGGGTTTTTGTATGCCTGCTATTTACCCACAAAACACTGAGCAAATTAATGAAACCGTTTATCCATAGCTTCATTTGTTTAATACAAAATGCTGACCCTGCGGTTTCTACCCCATTGGCCTTCATCTGGAGTTGTTTCCACTTGTAATTTCAGTGTAATACAAGAGTCAATTTATTCATTTACAAGCTTCTTTTTTTTTTTTTTTTGTAAATCCAGCTTTTCCAAATTACAAGGCTGCTGTGCTTATATTGTTTTACATGTACTTTGCACAGTTTGAACATTTCTGTTCTTTTTATTTTTTGCAGGTGGTAGAAAATGTCCTTAAAGTTAATCCTGTCTTTGGGCCACAAATGTTTCAGGCTGTTCTTCCACCAGTTTTCAGGGGCGTTATTCAAGGAGAGGTTAATATTTTTTTCTTTTAATATTACTATAAGTGTCATATTTTATTCTAGCTATAGTAGCATATTCTAGTATAGCAGTATCATACATTGTGGTTCTGATTTGCTTTTGGGTGCTTAATTGTTTTGAATGCTAGGTGTGCGCTCTTTAATAGTAAATAGGAGGGGCAAATGATACAGATGAATCTCAAGATATCTGGTCTCTTAATACAGACACATTTTTCTTGCATTTACAGTGCTGGCCAAAAGTATTGGCACCCCTGCAATTCTGTCAGATAATACTCAATTTCTTCCAGAAAATGATTGCAATCACAAATGCTTTGGTATTAATCTCTTCATTTAATTTGTCTTCAATGGAAAACCACAAAAAAGAATTGTCAAAAAGCCAAATTGGATATAATTCCACACCAAACATAAAAAAGGGGGTGGACAAAAGTATTGGCACCCTTAGAAAAATCATGTGATGCTTCTCTAATTTGTGTAATTAACAGCACCTGTTACTTACCTGTGGCATATAACAGGTGGTGGCAATAACTAAATCACACTTGCAGCCAATTGAAATGGATTTAAATTGACTCAAACTCTGTCCTGTGTCCTTGTGTGTACCACATTGAGCATGGAGAGAAGAAAAAAGACCAAAGAACTGTCTGAGGACTTGAGAAGCAAAATTGTGAGGAAGCATGAGCAATCTCAAGGCTACAAGTCCATCTCCAAAGACCTGAATGTTCCTGTGTCTACCGTGTGCAGTGTCATCAAGAAGTTTAAAGCCCATGGCACTGTGACTAACCTCCCTAGATGTGGACAGAAAAGAAAAATTGACGAGAGATTTCAACGAAAGATTGTGCGGATGGTGGCTAAAGAACCTCGACTAACATCCAAACAAGTTCGAGCTGCCCTGCAGTCCAAGGGTACAACAGTGTCAACCCGTACTATCCATTGGCATCTGAATGAAAAGGGACTCGATGGTAGGATACCCAGGAAGAGCCCACTTCTGACCCAGAGACATAAAAAGCCAGGCTGGAGTTTGCCAAAACTTACCTGGAAGAATGTTCTCTGGTCAGATGAG